>JAWQRP010003436.1:0-13392 GCA_033557875.1 Quadriops clusia
ATTTTTCTTTGACGTGACTTTGCCTACGAATTCTGGGATATTACGAATACAACGAAAAAGGGTTCCTACCAAATACTAGACGATCACAGGTAAATTTTGGCCAAATAGAGTAGTTAGGGTGGATTTGAAATTCCCGCCGTTTCCGTTTTCGGAATGTTTCAATAAGTGTCTCTTTTGAGCACAACAGCGAGGTATCCCCTCATCCGTCACAATACATATATATCAGGCAATCACGACATCCATAGAGTAGTGGGATTCGAACCCACGACCGCTCGGACACAACGGCTCAGCAGACCAATGCCGCTACCGTTGCGCCACGAACGCGTCCTAAATGTGTAATGGTAAAGATCGAACTTTAATTTTGGACAGAAAGAGTTAATATAATTTTTAAAGATATTTTCTCTTACCTTTATAAATAAAACAAAAACATTGAATTTGTTTACAAATTATAGCATTCACTTGTAATGTCAAATCTGACATTCGTTTGTTAATAATCAAGGCACACTTCATTTTTAGTAAATGTTGAATCGGACATTTATAAACATCTATTTCTTTCTAATCTACTTTATTTTATGTCATTTCATTCTCATTTTCTTCATCACTTTCATTATCGCCATCTACTTTCATCTCTTCATCCTCCTCATCTTCATCTTCTTGTACCACATCCTCGTCTTCCGCTTTTGCATATTTAACAAATCCTTTTCCTTTAATCCAGCCAGCTTTTAACGACAATTTAAAAGTAGCTAACCTAAAGTCGAGGAGCTCCAAAATTTTTGCCTGTTCCGGTGTAAGCGAACTTCCTTTTTTACAAACTGTGAAGTCTTTGATTAACGTTACGACTCCTCTATCCAAAGATGTAGGCATGCCCAGTTGTCTTAAATAGGGCTCTATGGAATGGGCAAACTTTTTCAACGGTCCTTTTTCTAACTTAATTGTTTCGCCAACTTTAAAACCTGATCTCGCAATATCATCGTATGAGAAACTCTCAAACCATTCGTCGACTTCTTTTTTTTCACTGTCCGTAAATAAGAGGGCGCACTGGCCTTTTAAACATTTTGCAAGCTGAAATGAGAATAATAATTGGAATTTTCATGAAATAATTTTTATTATCATTTAATAAATTTATGTATTCTGAAAATATCTGATGTTGTAGGTTTTTAAATGTTGATAAAAAATAACACTACTGGGTGTAGATTTTATACTTTCATGGATAATTTTAGTACTTTGATTTTAATAAAGCATCATGTTCTTATTTATTCTTTATTATATTAAACATGATATCAAATCCCTCCACAACTGATTTAGCCGCAGTTTTAATAAATACTGTAAGAAGTACAATAAAAATCTACATCTAGTTTTCTTTATCAATAAAAATAAATATATTTTTCTAATGTGTATAAAATATATTCTACTAACCTTATGAAGGTCGTCTCCCGTTTCTTCTTCCTTCGTCCTCCCCAAACCAATTGCAATGACTTTATTTTTGCCAAAGAAAAACCTGCTCGGTTTCCATTGCTGACGAGTCTCTTTCATAACCTCGTTACGCATATTCTTGTAGGTAAACACGTAAATGCTGTTAAACTTTTCTATGCAATTCTTTATATCCTCAACAACTTTCTGTTTGAATGAGAACTTCTTTTTGTCTACCTTTGTCAAAGATACTGGAAAACAAGCCAAAATTCAGTAAAAAACGTGGTTATTTTTGAGGTTAGAATTTAAAAAGTGAGTTTATTATTAATAATTATAATTAATGCTTGAAATATTTAATTAAATTCTGTTAAAAAGCACTTACTTTTCTTATCCCTTTTGCTTTTAGGCATCTTGTTGTGCTAATAACTTTACAAACTTAAAATAAACTGTTATTGAAAAACGTTTCTGCGAACTCCAACTGGCTTACGGTAAAAAGGTTATGTTCTGTCTTCTTTCTATCTAACAGACTTGGCATGCTCTGTCTCTTTCACAATCAGTCTCTGACATTTGCACTTCGGGTCTTCTATAAAATCAAAAGCCCAGTATCTAATTGAATTTGATTAGAAAATTATTGGTATTATTTGTATGCGGAATTATGTAGAAAACAGATGCTTTATAAATGTTTATTTTATAAATAATTTATATATCAAATTTATTTATTATTATAATACAATATTTTAACAAGTAGGTAGCCAATAGAGAAACTGTATTTTACAAAAGTTTATATAATACATTGCACTATTCAATTAATATTTATTAAAAATGCACTATTTATCCCATTATCACTTATTACAAGCTATCATTAGCAGAAAAAAAACAATAATTCAACAGCTGGGAATATACAAAAACCAAGCATAAATGTACGGTACATGTAAAACACTAATTATTAATCGGCCTACAGTTGTTTAAATTATTTTTAGAAATATTAACGTGGTAACTTAGTATGCTTTAATAATCACAAAAAGTGTTAGTTAAAACGATTAATTATGAAATGAATAAATCGTTATATAATTTCATTATAATGCATGACTAGGAAGTAATTATGTAAAAATTGAATTGTGTTGATACTAATGAAATAATTCATGGCCGATGCTTTTCTTATTATCCATAAACTGAACGTTAACCTCGTAGGACACAAAACATCATACCTTATATGACCTTATTATTAAAATATTATTTAGAACATAGTACATATTTAAGTTTCAAAAATAAAATCATAATAAAATTGAAACAAATAACTAAGATATATTGATATAGATTAATGACCTTAGATTTGTTGGTGACATAGATTGCCTGTAGTATAATAGATTTGAATTACAATTTTTTCAAATGAACAATATGATTTTTTATAACTATAAATTTTTCAAAAATATATTTAAATATTCTTACATAGAATAAAATGCCAGTTATTCATAACAATAAATAAAATTTCATAAAACCAGTTTAATAATAAATACATAGATTTTAATTTTACATTAAACACATTGTTACATACATGTTATTTTACAAAAAATAATGTGTTTTTAGAAAAAATACCTACACACAATCTATGTCAGGTCATTTTAAATTAGAACCCATACTTTTAAACCGTAATTAACAATCCTGAACAGCAAGGGCAAGGATGGAAATTTTCAGCTATTTCCGAAGGCGTCACTAGCGTAGTTGCTTTTATTTCAGAAAGCAAAGAAATAATTTTTTGTGCTGTTTCCATTTTGCTATGAAAAGCATCAGAAACACTGCCATTTGCTATTTTGTCACTTATAGGTTCTATGACATTGTGATGATGATGATGATGATGATGTTCGTCGTTTTCTGTGCACGAGTCATGCACATGCACATCCTGATTTATTTGTCGGTGCTCTTCGAGAATTTCTGGAGAAATAGCGCCATTTTCTACTATTAATCTCCTTATTAACGAGTTCAGTTGCTCTAATTTCAATCTCATTTGTTCTCGATCGTTAATGATTCTCTTCAGTTGGTTTTCTTTTTCCACAGCTCTTTGATTTAAGACACCTCTTTGATGTTGATAGAGAGCGATGTATTCGCCAATCGTTTCCGTTTCTCCTTGTAATTGCAAAACGACATGTTCAAGGCGCTGTTTTTCATCTTGCAGGTCTGCAATGTCTTCCATAGTTTTCTTAAATTTCTCTTCTAGTTGCTTCATAGCAGTTTCTCTGCCTAAACAATTTGTCTGATTAACCACAATGTTTTCTTTATAAAGATCGGGTTGGTTAGTCTGATTCGCAGCAATAGCATTAAGTCGTTCTTGTAAACTCTTGTTCGTCCTTTCTAATTCATCAATTGTTTGCTTTAGCACTTCATAATTGGTATCATGAGTTTGCACATGCTCAGAGTTGTTGAGATCCCGAAAAGAGTTGTTAAGATCCTGAGAAGAGTTGTTGAGATCTTGATTATTATTGTCTTCTGTGGATGGATTTATAGTATATACCTGACTATTCGCAGTTGCATTTCTTCGTTCTTCTTTCAGGTTGACATTTTCTAGATAAAGGTCCTCAACTTTGCGCTGTGCATCTTCAAGTTCCTTTTGCAGAACCGCTAGTGTATGTTCTTGAGCCTCATAATGCCTCAATCGATCCGTTAACTGACTTTGTTGTAAAACTTGCTTATTTAACTCACTTGAACCTTCTCTAATATGCGTGAGCTCGCGATCTTTGATTTCTATCGCTTCAGCTAATGTATGGAGTTGGTGTTCTATTTGCTGCACTTTCTCTGTTAGTTCCCTAGTGTGATGTTGGGAACTGGTCAGTTGTTCCGTTAGATCAAGTTTATCATTACTCTGTAAAATGATCAATAACAGTTTTTTTTAATTAACTTAACAATGCAATAGAAATAAAACATTTGATATTAACAATGCAACAGTAATGAAAAAGAAATATTCAATAGGGACATAAAATTTAATTGGTTCGTAAAACCACATATGGGATAAAAAAAACCTGTTTGATTTATAATGGACGATATTTTAAAATTTTATGTATTACATTTATATAAGTACTTACAATTTTAATAAATACTTCTTCCATATCTTCCAACTGCTTCTTCAATTGAGTATTTTGAGTAACCGCTCTAGCTGCAGCAACCTTATCACTCTCCATTGCTGCCAACAATTTTGCGCTATCTGGTTGATTTCCTTCCAATCGTTCAATTTTTCCTTCCAGTTGACCAATGGTTTCCTTTTTAGCAGCGAGTTCCTTTAATAAATCCTCATTTTCAACTCGATAACTCTCTAATTTAGTATCTACAGTCTCCTTTTGCATTCGCACTTCCTCCAAAGCACAAACCGTTTCATCAAGCTCTTTTTTTAGACCATTGGTATTCTTATACATAGTAAAATTGACATGTTCGTTTTGTACGCTTTGTAATTGCTTCTCTAGCTCACTTATGTGATGAACAAGATCCTGCTCCCTCTTAACGAGAGCTTCGTTTTGTTGAGTAGTTACTTCCAGCTTTTGGGCAATGCAGATTAATTGTGCATTAAGTTGTTGGGTATATTGTTGGTATTGAACACTCGCTTGGTCTCGTTCATTTGTAACGGTTTTCACCGTTTGGTGCAACTCAGTGACATGTTTTTCTAATAAGAGCTTCTGTTGGACAAGTTCTTCAACTTGCATTTCCGTCTGTATGCTCTCTCCTGCAGAGAGCTGTTGAATTTTCACATTTGCTAACGAAATTTGGGCCGTTAGCTCCTGAATTTCATGTTGCAGCTTCAAATTATCACTCGCACTGATATTAAATTTTTCTTTTAATTCCGACAAGTCTTGCGAAACTTCTTCTTTCTGTTCGTTCAACAGTTGAATTTCGCCTCTCAATTTGGCAACTTCCTCGCTTTTCTCCGATCCTAATTGATCAAATTTTGTTTTCTCCACCTTAATATTGTTGAGTTCTTTCTCCAAATCAAGTGTTTTCATGCGGGTCGTTTTTAGTTTCTCTTGCACATCTTCACATTCTACCATTTTCTGCTTCACCAGTATTTGGCTTTGGGAGAGCGAAGCCGTTAGCTCGGTTTTCTCGGCAACTAGGATGCCTACCGTTTGCATGTGGTATTGGAGCTGTTCTTGAAGGGGCCCTAAGTCACGACGAATGTGGTCTTCGCACTCTGCTTTCGTTTGTTGAGATTCGGTTTCGATTTCAATTATTCGGACTTTGCAATTGTTTAATTCAGTTTGAAGCTGTTCTGATCTCATCCGTTCCTGTTCTAAAAGGGCGGCTAGCTCTTGGTTTCGCTTTTCTAGTTCGTTATTGTGTTTAAGGTCGTAACTTTCGTAATCGTTCACTAAGTGGTGCAGTTGCGAAGAGAGCTGGTTTAAGCTTTCTAATGGGGAACGACCAGATGGTTGATTATCGCTTTCTTTTACGTTTTTTTCTGAAGATAATATGTTTTCTATGTTTACATCGTAAGTAGGGCTAAGAATTTCTGGTTCACGTGTGGGGTTTTCTTCTTTGATAGGTTTTATTTCTTGTGGTTCAATAATGTTTGTGGAATTATTATTAGTTTGAATATTTTCTGCTGTTTGTGGAATTGAAGTTAAAATTGCAGAATGATTTAGATTATTAAAAATTTCATTGTGTTGAAGTTCTGGGTAATCTTCAGTTCTTGCATCTTCATCTCTTATTTCATAAGAAAAGAATTGTTCTAAGGGAGCAGAAGGGTTTGCTGTTGATGCTGCCGAGTGTGATATTTCGTTATAATTATTTTCGGTGATTTTTGTAGGATTAATTATGTTCCCACTGTTTAAATTTGGCCCTTGAAGGTGATGATTCTGACCATTACTCTCAGGGTTTTGAATATGGTTGTGAGCATAATTATCAAAAAAATTATGTGGTTGCTGGTTAACAGTCATGTTTTCAATGCCAGAACTAAAGTAATTTTGTAACGCACTAGCTTGTACATCGGCAGCTGTAGGGTTTGCCCAATAAGGTAATGATTCTGGGTGGCTTGTGTCTAAACTATGTGTACTGCTTGCCAAACTGTCAGCAGAACTCCGCAAATCTTTCGGCGTAAGGTTTTCCTTGTTGTCTTTTGGAGGTTTGTTTGACTTCTGTTGGAATTCCTTCAACTAAAAATATTTTTGTTATATAAAATTATTATATAAAAATATACAACATAAACAGCAGTGAAAGTTATGACATGTTGTGATGATGTGGCCAACATGAAAGAAGGGTTGTAAGTAAACGGCGCCTATTGATGAATTGTGCTCCTTTGAACTAGGAATTAAAGTTGGGGATCAAAATTAACAATTAACCTACCATT
Organism: Quadriops clusia; assembly: GCA_033557875.1. NCBI lineage: Eukaryota > Metazoa > Arthropoda > Insecta > Coleoptera > Hydrophilidae > Quadriops > Quadriops clusia. The sequence goes on from JAWQRP010003436.1 coordinate 6,740, forward strand.
TTCCGAGCTGCTGCTAGTTTTTGGGCCTTTATTGTTTCTGCCATCTTCGGATTTGTTTAATTACATGTCAAAATTTTAGTAAGTGTCAAACTGCAGTGTGGGCAATGCAATATGACCAATAGGTGGGTGTGAAAGTTACTAGTGGTTACACGTTGCAATCCAGGGCCGTATATGTGCAATTCTGCTTCTGAAACTAGTCTCTTGTATTAACAATTTTATTTTTTTAAGTAATTACGAGGTCTCGTTAGTTTTAGTTTAATGTAAATTGGAGATATGTTTGAGTATTTTTATCACTAGAAATTCAATGCCTTATTTCGAAAAATAATGGGCACATGAGAACTCGCCCGTCTCAAATTATAATACAATAATTATTATTAGTTGTTAGGTCTCGGCAAAGCGGTAATTATTATGGTATAATTTAAAAAAGTCTATTTCGGTTGATGTCTAATTTAAAGAGGTAAATTTTAATTTATTTAAAATAAACAAAAGTGCACAAGACCGCAATTTTATGCTTTATAAGCGACGTTTCGGACTTTTTCAAGAGAAAAAATTTTCAAATTATTTTTTCTCTTGAAAAAGGCGCTAATAAAGTATAAAATTAATTTTATTTATTAAAAAAAATGTAAAAAGTTCTTGTTAAATTGTTTATTGTGCGACACGATACGACTATATAGCTTCAAAATTATAAACATAAAATTATCACTAAGAACAAAAGACATGTATGAAGACGATTAATGATTTTCGAGATTTATTCTTTGCTATGATTTTATGTCTCTAGTCTTTTTAATTTATGTTAATTTATATATTATATATTGTAAGCAACACTTGCGTAATTACTGATTCTTGATGCTCTATAGAACTTGAAAAGTGCCTTTGAATAAGGTTGAACTAGTCGTACAATAAAATAGGTATCAGAATTAATAATGAATAAAACTGGGATAATCCTCTTATTATCGTTTATTCACAGATAACACTTGATATGAAATTTATGTATCTCTATATAACAATAACATTTATTAGATCTTTGAATTTTAAACAATTGCGCTAGCGGGTGTTCCCATCATGCCGTTGTTTCCATGGTGACCACCAATCAGACAGCACTTAATCGAAATTTTTGATAGTGACAAGTAGCATTTGTTTTGACTCATTTGACTTCTTCTTGTGCATTTGTCGACAATGTTGTGATTTATCGGATAATCGTGATTTCCCAGATAATTAATGATAACCCAGAAATTTGTGACTTCCAAGATAATTTTTGATTACTGAGAAAATCAGTGCAAACGAGTCAAGAGTGTTCTACTTAAACCCAGAGGTTACAAAGGACCAAGGACTATAATGTGATTCTAATTAAATAAGTCTCTTTTTGTTCATAACATGCAGTTAAGCTTACGGAACCAGAAATCGACACCTTTAGGGCATTATGTCAAAGAAATACGAATAACTCAAAGTATGTAATAACTAGAATGGGAGAGATTAGTGAAAATGGGAACCTTGCTTATATACTAGTAGCATGTAGTATATGTATATTCACTGCACAATGTCTCAGGCGGAACTGCGCTCTTTCTCAGGTGCTGTTGTCAGTATTCAATTATTACTGGGGGGCTGTAGGGCAGCCAGAGCTGGGAGAAAATAGAAAGAAAATATAAGTAGTCGCTAAATATAATATGTAAATTGTGTGAAGTCTCACCAATATCAAAGAGTCTTCAAGAATGGGCCTCTAATTTAAATCCTAAATTAAAAAAATATAAAATGTAACATTGTTTTATTTTTTATGGTAGCTTTATATGATCCACAGATATTAATCAAAATACAAAATATGTACTAAGTTTATTATAAGACTAAATTCCAAATCATGTACATGTAAACATCTGTGTTGTATATTAGGTAAATGAGAATTTGAATAATGTAGGTATGAAAATATTCTAATTAGTACATGAACGGTCTTTTTTGTTTGGCTTCCAATTGCCATTACATTTTACTATAAACATCTACTTGTTTACCCTCAAGTTTATAGCATTCGAAAAATAGCCATTCGATCAGCACCAGCTTCATAAAATTCATTGGGTTCTGTTACTTCCTTTTCTAAATTTCGGTCAAAAGATACTCGTGTTTCTTGGTCTTCGACTACGCAATGCCTGTTAGCTTTATCTATTTTTTTTTATTGCATGATATTGCCTCCTGCAATTGTGCATATATTCAGCAATATTATGTAATTGATTGTATTCCATTGCTTAATTTGACTTGCCAAAAATTCACCTCATCTCAAATACCTTAGATTTTATATAAATGTGATCGAACATAGGAAAAGAGACCTCATTTTCATGAGTTACCATCGTAACTAATTATAATCGGGTGTATAAATGAAAATCAAATCTTGCTAATTATTTTGATTCATTGCACTATCAGTTTCGGCTCATATTTTCGAGCTTTCTTTAGGTGCTCGAACAACATATACAAAAAAGGGCTTATAATAAATTAACGTAAATTATAGCACAACTTAGCTATCTTATATACTTATAACTTTCTTGAATTCCAATTAATTGTTTTAATTATTCATTGGGATTATAATACATAATGCATTTTTTCATAAAATACAGTATGTTCAAAATTATTGTTTAAAATAATTAATTACTTAATAATTAAAATAAAACCAGTTATTCCATCATATAGAAGGATAATTCAAATATCGGAAACAATTAAAATTTAAAAAACCTATCTTTTTGACCTTTAGTAAACTGGCTCTCGTGAACATTTGGTTGTTTTCCATATGAATGGTTACAAATAATGATAAATAATTAATTGAAAAATGATTTGAACTTTAATATTCGGAGAAAAGTTCATAAACACTACATATGTCAAAGAATGATTCATAAGAACTTTTTTGGTGGGATCTATTAAGGGTTAAGTGTATACGATTAGAATTAGGGTACATATTTAAATTTGGGTATGTATTGCGGTAAAATAAAAGAAAAACGCAAGGAAATAAGACAAAGTAAATTTATTGCAGTAATACCAATAAAAATACAATTTGAAATGTGAAATTTTAAGTTAACATATAAAATATTATAATTTTGTATCCACAGCCGTTGCAGAAAGGTTACAAAAGTATATAAGTTGTGGTTGCATAGTCCTTCAAGGGATATGTATCATATTTTGTTATTGTCGGTACAGAATCCAAATAACAGTTACTAATTACACTTGAATATTGGGCCCTGTTCAAAGCAAGCTTTGAGATCAACGTCAGAATACAAATATAAGGCCATTCTCGGCACAGCTTCCGTTTGACCAAACATCATGATACAACTATTTTTTAACATTTTGGTTCCATGCATTGCTACATTAAAAGTATAAATTTGGAACCCTGTAAAGGCACATGTTATACAAATACATTAAAAAGACATGCACACAATTGTTGTTCAAACAGTATCTAAATCATTATTATTACACGTTATTTATTCCAAGACCTTAAGATATTAGTTAAATCCTTTACTCCTTCACATTCATTTTGGCAACCTATACAGTCTACAACCCTCAGTCTTGTGTCACAACAAGAAACACACTTTAAATATGAATAATGTTTACATAAGATTCTCTTATAGGGCAGGAAAGAGTTGATCCTCCACTAGCAACATAGGACATCCAATTTGATAAGTTTAAGTACATTTTTTCGAAACATACACAACAATTTTTATAATGTGTAAAATTGTATGTTAAGGTTTTATTATTGTTAAAAGTATGATCAAAATTTTATATATTAGACACTCAACTACACTACAGTTAAAAAATTGTGCAAACATTAAGTACACTAAATAAAAACAGTTGTAATCAAATAAAAAGTTGTAAAATCATTCAAAAAAGTTGAAAAATCATACGTAAAAATTGTAAATTCATACATTCACAACACAAATTCAACAAATCAAGGTAAATGTGTAGATATAATACCTTTAATATGGATAACTATTTGCATACATTAAATACTAAAATAAATAAACAATATTTTTTAAATATTCTTATTTTGAAAGTTCCAATAAAAATTATATAAGAAAATATTGCAACCTGTTTTCTTTTGCACTCATTTATACTACTGTTCTAATGAAGAAACGTTGGAGTATAAAATTGAAAAATGAAAAAGCTGCGTTTATATTATGTACTTGTTCCCTCTGTGATTCAGAAATTCAATTAATTTTCAGTACTAAAGACACTCTCCTGAAGTTTTTAACTAATTACTCTATTCAGCTACGTTTTACCTCATTAATGAGGCATCATCTGGCTGAAACGTAACAATGATTACAATGGATAGAATTATATGATCAATCTTATACACCCTCTAAGTCTATTCTTTTTACACATACAAACGTTAAACTGTTACAAAAATCGAACAATATTCAAACTTTAAATAATTGACAGTTCAAGTGTAAAAAGAATAGACTTGTAGAGTGTATAACATTGATCATATAATTCTATCCGTTGTAATCATTGTGACATTTCAGTCTGATGATGCCTCACCGCATTTATATATTATACTGCAAAGTTTCTCCATTAGTGTGAACAGATTACATTAGATCCATCTGTTCTGACTTTACTTGCCGATTGAATGGACTCGTGTTGTTTACCATTTTTAGTATGTATGGTATAACACTGTCTATTTGCACTTGCCCGATGAGACCACCAAAAAATAATTCTTCAACAATTTGCGATTCAAATGCTCTGAGAGGGGGTAAGCGTAGTAACAATTTGGCAAATCGGTCCAAGTCTTCGGGGTTGCTTCGGTTAACGTACGATCGCAGAGCGTGAACGGTTTTTTCTTGAACTCTATCAATGTGCTTTCGTTGCACTAACCCAGGTTTATCAGAGGAGAATAATGTTATTGCTTTTAAGTAAGCGAACTCGTGTTCGTCGATATTGAGCCGGTTGGTAGAAGCGACGTATTCTTGAAGTTTGACAATGTGGTCGGTGACCTGCTTGATCTTAAGAGCTGGCATTTTATCTTGTGTGATTGACGTTTGAAGTTGGTTTATGAGGCCGGTTAGGATTGTGGAAACGGATAAAGATTCAGAGCACTGTGCTAGCCCTAATACGAACAGTTCGGCCCAGCTGGTTTTCAGCAAGATGACTTGCAATTCAATGGGGAAGTATTGAAACGCTGGGAGGCCTCTTGTCCATTGGATTGATAAGAATAAGAGGCGGGATCCGCTTTCGCATATGTAGTGAAGGTTTAAGTAAGATGGAACGGGACCGGGAGTGATTAAGTTAAAGGCTATGTTTTGGTCTTGAATGATGGGCCCTTCGTAGTCGTTGAATTGTTCCTCTTCCGTCAACGAAGAAATCTCGGATCCGTTCTGTTGGATACGAGTCATCGTCTCTAGAGCTTTGGCAATAAGTTGTTTGTCTTTGATTTCGTTTATTTCGTTGGTTACGGCGATGTTGCTGTCGAGTGAGCCTTCGTCGTCGACGCTGAGTTGTCCAGGGGACATGAAGTAGGAAAGATCATGGGCGCTGCTGTTGGCTAGGCGTTCATTTAGGAACGGTATACTAATATCACAGGGGTTGAAGGAAGCAGGAAGCAAGACGGGGGCTTCAGATGCCAGATCTTTGCGGATGTAGATCTTGTTGCAGGAATTGAGAGAAAGGCTTCCTGTACTGGTGTTTTCTTTCACTTTGTCTATGATGGGCTTGCGTTCGTGCTGCACGGAATCGCTGCGCATGCCACAGGCGAGACATTTCTGTAATCGACAATACTGGCAGCGGTTTCGATGATGTTTCGTAACTTCGCAATTCTTCGAACCCCGGCAGGCATAACCGAGTTGTTTTCGGATCGAGCGTTTGAAAAACCCTTTGCAGCCCTCACAGCTGATGGCTCCATAGTGGCGACCTGAAGCACGATCTCCACAAACAACGCAGAGTTCTACCGTTAGGCAAAGAGAATTGGAATTGTTTCTGCTTTTGTCCCCCAAAATTTCCTGCTTTATGTTCTGCTCCATGCTTATGTGATGGGGTCACTGGATATGCACCTCTTAGTGCGCTGTTGTGTAAACACTATTGTTGGGGTTAAACAATTTAAACGTATTTAAAACTCACTTGGGGATGGGGGTTTGGCACGGATTTAGAGGAGGTCGTGCATTTTGATCGCTTTGGGTGGCAAACGTTCACTTTGACCTTTTATAGGTGTTGCACGGGAGTTCATGACCTTTCTACACCTGTCCAATCACAAGCATCACGTGGTGTCTAAAGTAACGGCCATCATTGCAGGGAACACACGCGGTGGCCGCTGGAGCGCTAGTGTCGGCGACGCCTCGATGGGGGCAAACCTGCAATTTTAAATGTTTATCTATATTTTACTTTTTGTACACACGTGAGCAATTTTTGCTATGTATTTATTTTTTATATATTTATATTTACTTTCTCGCAGAGAAAGTATAGTGATCATGCGAAAAATTTTTTTTGAGATTTTGATGATTCTCGACGTTTTGGGCGATTTTGAGTCGATTTGGCCCTTTTTTGCTTTTTTGTCTGCTGTGTGTGTGGCTGTGTGTGTGTAAACACGATAACTCAAAAACGACTTGAGCTAGATCGATGAAATTTGGTATGTAGTCATTTGAGCTAAAAAGTAAACTCGTATCAACTTTTGGATTAATTCGGATAACCGGAAGTGG
>JAWQRP010003437.1:0-13391 GCA_033557875.1 Quadriops clusia
ATTGAGTCAGTTGATGGCGGATAGAGTAGATGTTATACAATAGAAGAAAACCATACAAACGATACCAAAAGGGTTATCCAAGTTTTGTCCGTTGTTACCAATATCTGTTAAATGTGGTAGTCTATTAGGTCTACTTGAGTGTTAGTACATTGGTATATGATTAGACAACACATGTGCCGAGTAGTGAACCTTTTGGTTAACTTTTCTGATTTTCACTTTTTCATTATTTTTTTAAAATTTGTAAGAACAATCAATGTGGCTCTTTATGTTTTTGCATTTTACAAACTTATGCCAAAAATTGATATTTGCAGACAAAATAACAGGTATTTTAATACGATGTAGGGTGTACGTATCTGTAGAAAGTTTTTGCAACATGAAAATTTTATAATAATTTTTACAATTAAAAATGTATAATTATTAAAAATAAGGAGTAAGACTAATATTAAATTCATTTCAATTTAAATTAATCTCAAATTTAAAAAATATGAAAATATCTCTACTACTATTATGTTCTTCTGTTCGTTGCTATATACATTACTACTGCATAAATTTTTAGTGAACATGTATGTATGTATATGTCGAAATCATAAGATTAAATATATATGTAGGATAAAATGTATCTGTATATGGTAATATGTATACGTGTACATGGTAATAAATATATGTGTACATGGCTGCTCGTGATTTTTCACGGGCATTAACTAGTAGAAAAATAATGAGTCAAACTAATTGCAGTTAAAAGAATTTCTGCTCCTTAAATAATTAATTTTTCACCGAGAAATTATTGCTAAAACTATGTACCTATACTTTCTACAATAAGTAAATTTGCTTTTTTCGAAATTATGTTAAATTAAGTTAAAACCTATAATTAATCATAAAAATCAAACTTGGTATAATCTTAGAAGTTTAAATCATAACCATAATTAGCTTTAAAATGAGAAAACTTCAAAAGTCATTTACGTAATTAAACATAACTTAAATAAATGCGTAAAGTTGTAATTTATAATGCAAAAGGTTAAAAGAAGAATTTGCACTTCCTAAAAAGGTAAGTAGCAATTTTATGTTTCTCTCACTTTGAGGAAAGAGCAATAACCTATAATTGAGAGGGTGTTGCTTTAATCAGTCGTGTTGATATTATACCGTTCGTATTTTTAATTTAATGAATGAATGGAAATGCCGAGCATTTGCAAGGTGCTTCCCGCATTTAGTTTCATCTATATGCGGTTTTTATTACTAAAAATGTAATATTTATTTTAATAAGCGGGCACATAAAATGTAGAAAAATTGTTCGTATATCGCGTTGAATATAAAATGTTGGTATATCGGGAGCAAACAAGCCAGGCAAGGGATACAGGTGTTGCTCGCGGGTTAGGAATATTAAGCAAACACTTACGTACCGAGCCATGTACAGCCTACTCCTTCGCAATTTATACTGATGAGAGAATGCGTTCTTCTTTTTCTGGCAAAGCTTCCACAGTGGCTAGCGAAAAGGACGGAAGTTATCAGATATTACATTGAATTGTAGATAAGGGGTGGCATAGAACAGCGGCGTGCACCTGCGCATTTGACATACATACAACGTAAATTATTATTCATGCCCTAGAATATTTTACCTCATTATATTTTTAACGGGAATTTTAAAACTAAGCAATTTATTATTCATATGGTTAATTTAATCATTATTTCGCTTAGCCCGCAGACATCAATTAAATTTGTAAAATTTTCCCTGACGTACTCCGCATCGGTAGTTACCTAACGATGAAAAATAATAATTTAAAGTTTTGAAAGCGAAACGTATTCAATATTTGCCTAAACGAAATTCGATATCAATCCAGTATTTACATAATGAATTGTCCATTACTTAGTTTTGGTTTAAGTTAAGTAAACACAAGAAGTTTAACTTCGTGAATAATTTATAACGCTTCTAATATTTCCATGCCCATCCCCGAATCAACCAAAATTCCTAATATCGATTCCGCAGCCTGGTTTTGAAACAAAGTGTATACGAAATTTGTATCTTAAATATAGCTTCTGATATTAAGCCTAAATAAATCTCTTTAACAATGACTTCGGAAGGGAAGCAAATAAAAATGGAAATTCGAATGCTGAAGAACGAATTCCAGCGCTGGTGCGGGCAGCGGGATTGGACGTAATGCAATTTTAAATTCAAATAATGCCGAACACGATGACAAATTGATATTTACAACAAATCGAACAATATTTATGTTCATTAACGCAGGGCGTAATTCAATCGTCAACATTATAGATACAAACCACGTAGAATAATGCGACAATAATAATGAATATGCAAATTGAAATCGTGAATGTAATACACCAAGTGTCTGTTCAAATGTTAGTCGATTCAATCACTAAACATCATAAAGTTACAATAACGAAATTGCGCCATCTATCCCTAATAAATATTAATAAACTGCAAATTTGCATCAGTCATTGTAAACACAGCTATAGTCTGCGTTTATAGTTATTATTAGTATTGTTGCACTGTATACTCGGAAGGATTATGTAGCCGACAGGTTTTTGGGGATTGAATTAAACGTGTTAAATCTGCTGGTCGTTGGAAAATGTGTCACCCAGCTTTCACGTTGTTTGGTATTTATTGCCGAGCGTGATAATATTGGAAAATAGTAGCATTTGAGGCAGGTGTTTATGGTATTTCAGGCTTAGATAACTCTATTTTCACTTTTATGAGATTACTAAGAGCGTGAAATAAGAAAGCAAATTGCATCCTAGCGAAAGAGGACCGATTACATTTTTGTGTGGTAATTTAGATAACTTCCCTACTATTTAAATGGCCACTTTATCGCATTATTTATTGTTCTATATCACGAGTAAGTTTCCTTGCTTATAGCTAACTTCCGGAGTTCATGTATAATACAGCATTTTAAAATCGGATGAAATGAGTATTAGACTGTTATTATTCCTAAGATAGTAATCGGTCACTAACGATTCCATCAAGCCTAAATATGCCAAGCATGGTTAGAGCGTATTGTTCGCATTCGTTTCATTTTAAAGGTACTAAATATGCAACTTTTAAACCGATTCGGACAGAACTGCTTTAACTTTCTTCTTCAGGAGAAATATATTTCTAATTTGGATCTAAATTAATAAATGGCAATTTTTAAATGAGAGTTTGGCCGAGAGAATTCTTTCCAAATATGAATAAACGTCTTTCTTGGCTTCGCAACTCGGGTCGACAAAGTTTTTGCTGGCAAAATACCTACAGAGCCATCTTATAATTACGAGGTTTTTCGTATAAAGGAACATTTATAATAATCTCCTGACACAATAACCGCGTTGGCTTGATTTTGTATCAACTGGAGCGAGAATAGTGCTCTTGAGATAGCTTTACGCAGAGACTCCATTTATTAATCGAAAGAATGAGATACCGTGTACAGCCACGGCGAGCACCGCTCTATGGCTGGATATGAGGGATAGGGTCGACCCTACAGTCTATTGCCTCATAACGCAAGCCCATTCATTGGCGTCGTTTCTCGCCCCCGGCGAAATAAGTTAGGATTTTCGATTTCCGCAATGATTATTTGGCGCCCAGCCAAATGTAATTCGGAGTATATAAGTACAATCGTTTTAATATACAGTACTTTGAACATCATATACAAGTCTCGCCGGAGGCGCTGACCTTTATATGTTTCTCTGCCACCTTTCCTACAAGAGCAAAAAATCCTTGGAAACTATCTATATGGATCTTCGTACTCTTGTTTTAGAACGCATTCATTATACACTAGATTAACCAATTAAGCTACAATAGTCCATTTTGATATATTTATTAATTTTATTGACAGTGATACGTCTTAGCATAAATTGTTTTTTTAGTTAAAAAGTTAATGCCAATGTATGTATTAAGCCTGTTCCTTTCCTTCTTTTAAACCTCTTCAATCTTAATCCGGACGTAGGTCTCCCCAGTTTCCTTCCATTTTGTTCTGTTGTCTTTTCCGTGTCAAGACAACGTGTCTCTTTGTTACCTGCCCGTCATCTGAGGTCTTCCTCTTTCCCTTTTTTCTGGCTAAGGTCTCCAATTTAAAATTTGGGTTTTCCATCTGGTTCCTGAATCTCTTGCATTATGCATTGTGCGCATTAATATTTTTGTCTTGCTCTGACATCTCTCTTTGGTTTTCGTTCTCAACCGCGTGTCTTTTGTTCTATTTTGTCTTTCTTTCTACATGCTTTTGTATTAAGTGCGACATTCTCTTCTCTATGGCTTTCCGTGTCTATTAATTTTCCCAGTTTAACCGTTTAAAGATGTCTTCTAATGGTGTTATGAATAGTTTGATGCGTAAAGAATATGTTTTTATATTTCCATCCGTTGTGTTTCTGGTTGTACCTATACATACACATATATCTGTGATATCCCGTGCTGTAGTCCCACTGTCACAATAGAAGTACATTTATATTATAAATAATTGTGATGTTTGTCCTCTTCTTTGAACAAAAGTATTGTAAGTGCTTCTTTTCATCCTGCTATTATCTGTCACGTATTCAAGCTGTTATTAACGTTTAAGAATTTGTAGAGTCTCTTTTCGTCCCCTTGCTGTATGTTATTTCAAAATGATACCTTTTCCTGGTTTCATTTAAGTTTATATAAATATATTTATCAGTTTATCTTTTGTATCCCATTTTGCTGGCTGTTTAACTTGAAATAATTTGATATAGTATTCTTGAACTGAATTTTCTAAGTCTTTATCACTTACCGACTTCTTATTTTCATATTGTACTATAAATAAACTCAAATAAAATCCGATATTTGTCAAGATCGTAAAAATTTTTCTTTCTAAAATCATAGAGTAATGCAATTATTGTAAACCTATTCTCTATAAAATTTTCATTCAACTCTAGTGAAAGTAATAACAATTTCAATACTATATAGAAAACACGATCACTGTAGTGATCCCTTATTTTAGGGGTATTATATCTGTTGCTCTAATGTATATATATCTCTCTTTCTCTTCGTACTTGTAAGATTAGCAATGGACAATAAAGCAAATCAAAATTAAAGCTTGTTAGGAAGCACGTTGATTGGTTTGCATATCACCTGTTTTGCAAATAAAAACTCTAATTTAGTTTATAAAATTAATTATGATCAGTGTGAGGGAGTTTATGTCGGAGAGACTAAACAATATTTAGCCAACAGAATAAAAGAACACATAAATTCATGTAAAAAAACCGACATCAAAGGTTGCACTGCATTGAGTAAATATACAATAGAAGAAAGACATACGTTTGAATTTAACAATGTAAAAATTTAAAGAAAAAGAAAGTTGGTATCGAAGGAAAATTTTTGAATCATTATTTATAAAAAAAGAACAAAAGTCATTAAATTTCGAAAGACATACCAACAACATTAACAAAATATACGAAGCAGTTTTATAATTTAACAGAACACCTCCAGCACGAAGCCTATCACGGTGATCATATTTAGCATAAATAATAATAAGGGGAGAAAAATAGTTAATTAGATTAAGGAAATGGAAAATTGTAAATAAAACATTGATGAAAAAAAATATAACAGATTTCACCCAATGTAAATATAAACATTATACACTTTACAAGAAACAACCAATAGATGTATATAGTTGTACTAAATTGAACATTTGTAGAAACCACAGATGGAATATAATAAAAAAAAAAACAATTAAATAAAGACACAAATAAGTGCTCCCTTGTAAATGGTGTGAAATGTGAAAGTGTACAGATATAATATATAAAGTGTAATTACGTGAAAATAGTTGAAAGAAAGAAGAAGAAGAAGAAGAAGAAAAGAATGACACCAATAGATAAGCAAGTAATTATTAACACATTTTTTAATTAATATTATAATATATATAATATAATTCGTATTAAAAAATAATAATGTCTATAATTACAAGAAAAATGTAGAACTTCATAACCGAACCGCTCTTGTATGTATGTCTTTTAGTGTATTGTCTTGAGAATGCAAATAATCAACTTTGCGAAACGTCGACTGGAAGAACAAAAGAAATCTTAATGAAATAAATGAATTTTTTATGAAATGACCTTTACCCAGGAAAATACAAAAACATTAAAGAAAACAGGTCAAAGAAGAAAAATAAATTCAAAAGAATTTAATAAGAACATTACTACTAAAGTTACTATAACATTCAATGATTAGTAAATAGTACATATATTGCTATAAAAAAGTGAATACACTCATATGTTTTGCCATGATTTTGTGCATTTGCCTCCCTTTTAATTTACTTCGCTAGTTACAGATCTATGTATATAAGATACTTGAATTAGTGTACACATTATATTGTTAGCTACCCCTAAAGTCATTGTTATTCATTATTATCTGAGGAAATATTTTAATTAATTAACTAATTATTACTAGTCAAATTAGTTTGACTTTAATTCTCTAATAATCATTTGTGCTAGTTGTGGAATAGATGGTCACTCATGAATGATATAAGCTCTGCGAGGAATTCATTTTCAATAAAATATAGTTGGAAGCGATTAATTAGTGCAATATTCTATTGCTACATAGGTATGTCTAATCGCTAATAATATCGATATGCTAACAGAAACCTTCATAATAATTACGATATATTTTATCTATTATTATTATTAGGAAATCACATAAAATATTAATCATACTTTTAAATTTTCACAATCACAATTGATATAATTTTCAAAATCAACTTTTTTGTGTATGTTCCAACATAACACTCCAGCGCACGATAATCCATCACATCAACCCATTAACACACATCTGTCCTCTCATAGTTGAAGTTACCGCTAATTAAATTGATGATTTTCCAACGGAATTACGACGTATTAACGAAAATATTAAAAAAAATTTAATTGGAGGAGCTCCTTAACACACCAGGCGTTACAAAATTAATATTGCATAAATTTTAATGCAAGCTAAATCCCCGAGAACCCGCAATATATTAAGTAAAGAAAATTTTATTACACCTGAAGTTAACAGCTTTTTGTTTAATTAAGAAACTCCTTTGGGCCGAAATTTAAAAGTGAACTATTCCGTATAAGTTTTGATTAGATAAATGCTAATTATATTTTAACTAGCTCTCCTCTCGAAACTTTAAAATTCTGAAAGTTTCCCGAAGCAAGCAGAGACCATAAAAATTTAATAACTTTATAATTTCTATTGTATACACACGAATTCTTAGAATCCTGCGGCACAATCAAGAAATATTACTGCAGACTATGTATCATTGTTTCTTAAATTAAGACAACTCAATATCGTTACATAAATTTATATTGCCCACGAGTTGGGAAAGTTGGGGGCAAGTAATATGAAGGAAACGAAAGGAAGCCAGCTAAAATACTTTCCGTCCCCTCTGTTCATACTTTGAACAAAAGTTCCCTTACAAATTTTGTTAAACAGATGTGTCGTTGTTAAACTAGGAGCGATAACCATTAATCAAGATAAAGCATGAAAACTGCAATGTTATAAAGGAAAACGGTTAATCCTTTGGTTTTGTTGTCAGAATAAATGGCTGCAAAAAGAGCAGAGCATGATATAATAATTTGTTAAATTAAACTTGTATGAAGGCTCTTGCTCATTTACCTAAAATTTAGTAATTCTAATTCGGCCATAATTTATCATTGATTTACTGCTCTGAAGTCGGGAAATGAGAATCCATTTTTATTAGAGTTTCATCTAATAAATATCGCACTAAAACGGAACAGTGTTGGCAAATTTAACACGTACCCCAATGAAAATATAAAGGGTGTAGTTAATTACATTTTGACGAATATGCCCAAGAGCCGCATATCCATGTTTCTTTTCCAAACATTGTTTCAAAAACAATGAATGCGGAAAAGATAACTTCATTTGAGCCTGCTGCGAAAGCCCTTTTGCGATTTAAGTATTATTTTCATATTTTATATTTTCATTGGTTCGTACATGTTAAAACGCCCACCCACAATGTTCCAGTATAGCATCGAATGCCAACCAAGGCATTATATTTGGAGTGTATTATCAATAACAAACCAGCTGCTAGCTGCGGCGTATTGGATTTTGTATCAACGTTTCCGACCAAGTTCTGATACGCTACATAAAAAATCCAATACGTTTTATTGCTCTAAGCTATACCAAAGTTCGCTGTCAGATATAAACAGTTTCACATTTTCATATTTTACTAACCTATGTATGTAGTGGAAAGGTAAAATGAAATATAGGTATTCGTGTGGCGATTTGGAAGCACAAAACTTCATGCCCGACTGTGTAAATCGTACGTTTAAAAACAAAAATATTTTATTTATTGTGTGTTGTCAAGCGGCTGGCAAAAGCATTTTTCCATACAAATATTGGGACAAAATGCAAGTTAATACGTAACATTTCCAATAAAATGTTTTATTGTGCTATAAAAATATCTGGCGAATATAGATGGAAGGTTTACATAAACCAATTATTGCATTGTTTTTATGTCAAAGAAAAAAATCCAATTTGTTGAGGTGAAAGTGCTATTGTTGGAATCGAAAATCTATTGTATCTAGAATTCCTAAATGATTAAATTACAATATTGATATTCAAATATTTAAGTAAAAGCGAATGTTATTGAATAAAATATGCATTTGAAATAAAACAGGAATGTATAAACACGAGTGTATAAACTGTAATAGACCACTTTCCTATTTCCTTTATAACAGCTCAGTGGATGTCGTGTCAATGAATGGCTTATTCATATGCAAAATATTTGTTGAAAATTCTTGCAAAAAATTCAATTTCTGCGGAAACCACCGTATAAAATTTAAAGTATGTCAAATATGTTTGCAAACTGCCTACAGAATTGATTGCTCTGTCTAAATTTTCTTTTCTGTTTACTTCCAAGTCCCAGACGAATGCTTTTTTTATAAAAGGTATATTTTTACACAACTTTAAAGAAAATGTTTCATATCAGATAACGGTTTAACGAATTGTTGTCGTGTTTGCGGTAAAGATATACGAAAACTCAAAAGCAGGTGCGTTTAATATCTTATGTAATATATTTAAGTGAAAAGTTATAATTACTTTTTATCATATTTGTGGAGGCTTTAAAAAATGGGAGCGTAATTTTTTACCACAATCTATGTTTTGAAAAGGTTGCCTTGTTATCGAGGAAAGTTTATCTACCCTCCGCAGCTAATAAATATTCTCGTTGAATATAAAAAAAAATATTAAATACGTACAGTGATTATCTTTGCAAGTAAAGGGTACAGTAATAGTTGGGAACAGAGTTTTATAATGAGGAAATATCACGTAAATAAGTGCGTAAAACACTCATATTTCGTAATTTTCTAAACGACTGCTAGAAGCAGAATGAAAATGCTCAGACACATAATGTTTGGATAAAGTTGTTAAGTATGTATAAGTTAAAAATGCTCCTTCCTCTACTTTTATAATATATAGCTTTTTAATATCTTAGGAGAAAGTTGTTATTTTCATCATAACGTTTCTATCGCACATAAACCTAAATTATAAATCCAGACCGGCCGCAAATCCGTTTTTGCTCACAACTATCGCAAAATCAGAGTTATGACCCTGAAGTCTCTAATTTATAGCGGACATAAAGTCGCAATATCTTCGAATTTTGTCAAGGGAGGTTTCATGGGAAGAACCCACTTAAAGGGTTAGCGGTAAAAAGGATTTTATAGTCCGATATCAAGTAGTTGAGCGAACAAAACTACGATCCTTCGCCTTTGTGACACTTTTTGAAACTATTGCAACGTTCCTACGAAATAATTCATAAATCTCTTTTAAATGTGGTCCACTTGGATCACAAACATGGATTATTGGTATTTTATGGATCTATATATTCTTTTTACGATCAAATTCTTACCCTCACTGCAAGGAATAAAATATTCCCACAGCGTATTTGCTCTGGCTGCACGCAGTAATTTAGTGTCTGGCAATGGGTTCTTATTCCGAAAATTAAGAAGATTTCAACGGAATAAGAGGAAAAAGTTAGTCTCCTTTAAATTAGTCATTTAAGGAGTAAGTCTCTTTTAATTAAATTATTTAGCATCATAAATGTGTTATATTCGACGCATTGAATATTAGCGTGCACAGGGCTCCAATTTGAAATTAAAATGATCCTTTTTAAACCGATTTGTATTCTACCGGGATCACGGAGTTTTAAAAACTTAATGGTCGCAAAAACTTAACGACCTTTTTCTTGTACACGCTCTTTAGCCAAAGCATTGAATAATTTTATAAAAATAAAGCAGAGCCATATTAAAAGTTTGAAAGGCCAGTCATTAAATTAATTCTTAAGGAAGTTTGGGTGCGTTTCAGTGGCGCTTATTAATTCGTAATCAGATTCATCCTAAAAATGTCCACCCTAATTTAAACCAGCACGTGGCTTTAAATTTGAAATTATAAAATCAAAGGAAAAATATTCATTTGGAACTGTCGTAATAAATCAAACTTGAAACTTTCCCCGCAATTACGCAATGACAGCGCAAAAGGAAACAAAGTGTCCTGCCACATAACTTACTTTGGAACTTATACTTGTCAATAAACCGAATACAAGACAATCAATCACGCTTGTTGTCAACTTGCTTCGCTCAATAACTGCAGTAGCCGGTCGAATTCCATTTGGGTATAATTAGTTTGATTGGGTATTTACAAATTGCTCCAGATTATTACTGGGCAATCTGGAAAATACTATTTATTACTGGTAATAACGGTGGTATTAAAATGCGTGGTTGGTATAAACGGTTCGTGGAAGCGTATTATTATGTAAATGTAGGAAAGTATAATTATTATGACTCTATGAAATATTAATAGAACAACAAACCTTGTACGTTTAGGCAGTGCTGTTACTTAAATGGTATTTCAAGTTGATGAAAAATTTATAAAATTTAATTACTTTTTTGGAGGATATTCCTTTAGGTTGTAGTTTGAGTTTTATTTACTGGAATACAATGACAAAGTTGATAAAAATGAAATAAAATACAACGAATAGAAACTTAATCAAAATTCTTTCACTTGTCATTTATAAGGTTGGAAATGCCGGGACGTTTAAGTGGATTTTGTATGTCAAGCTTGCCTTTATCACAAAAAATAAAGATAATTCACCCTATAGCAATAAAAATCAATGCCTTCAGTTGGAGTAGTAGAGTGCCCTAAGGGATCTGATATATTTTTTCTCTGTAGAACCCTTGATGTGTTAAGCCGTTATCTTCTTAATGATTAATTGCTGCATTTAGCAACAAAAACATAACATGTAGTTAAACTTTCAAGGAATAGAGTTTGTTGCCCCTTTCGGCGATATAAAGAGTAAAAGGGGATGTAGCCAACGTTATTTATATAGTAACGTTTCAGCGGTAAAAATAAATCTAGGAGAAAACAAGGGAACAATAAAAGAAAAGATGTGCCATTATTTAAATTGAAACAAGGTGAAAAGTAAATTTGATGGCTATAAAGTAACATCTTCCCGTTGATAAATGAAGAAACACCTTTCATAAAAAATTCATATTAAAAACGTTTGAAACTGCGTGATCCAAACAATAAAATATAATATTTAATCCACTTTTTTTAACCATTGAATTGCAATAGTATGTTAAACGGATACTATTGATAATATTACACCGAAAAATTCTTTTGTTTCAGGAAGTACTGAAGAGTTTTTTTTAAATTTTAATAAATGATGAATCAGGACTCTCTTTCAATTTTTAATTAGGTTTGTCTAGAACCTTCCATAGTTCAATTAATTAATAGATTAAAAGCGATTTGTGAGGCACATTAGTTTTGAAAATGTCACCTAAGTTAACGCGAACCGCCTAGAGTTGTTAACCTTTAGAACAACACATCATTCCTTTATTATTAAACATGACTGCATTAAATTATATACACAATACTGCGAGGGAATTTTGATTAATCCTACTGATTTTGTGTGACACGCTGTCTCACATCTAGTCCATTATACTAGATCCAATAAAACGCATCTGTGTGGTGGTTGTATATACACATTCATAATTGTCAATGAATAATGAAATTTCGTTTATAAAAATTACAAGCGCCGGGTCTCCTACTACCCCAATCTCCAAAATAAACATCATGTGGAACGTCGGAAAACAATGTTATTTACCTTTAGGATATATTTGAAAAAAATGTCTATTTTCATAACGTAGCCACATTTTCCATTACGTGATCATTTAAACTATTGGAATGAATAGGAGAAATATTTTAACTAATATTCAGTAGGAATAACTCCATGAACAAAATGCTGCTATATTTTCTCTTTTGATAACATCTGCAATTTCTGTCACGCTATTACCTTGTATTTCATAGCTAAATACGTTAAAAACATTTCTTCGCACGAAATAACACCAAGAATTGTGGCGCTTTTCGATGTGGTTTCACTTTTGAAGTTAAACGTCGACTAATTGAAATATTTTTCCTTACGTCGTTTTCACCAAGTTTCGCGAAATTTAATTCATATGAAAACTTAATAAGTTGCAGAAAGCCACGAAAGTGTGCTGAGAGATTTAATAAAATGAACTAGCAATTACAACTTGGGTTTTTCACTTAAAGCTTAATTGTTAATTAAATAATGGCCTAGTGTACACAAGTTGTGACTAGTTTGTAATGCAAATATTAAACGGAAACACAATTTACTGATTTTATGCGGAGCTCCTAGAATTCTAATTACTCTTTCTCTTGCGGCTCATTATTAAGTTTTCCGTAGGAGGCGCAGTTGCCTCGACTATACACTTTGCGTGGGTGGAATTAGTCTACCAACGTACAAGAGCTAATATACGCAATCAATAATTGCCTTCTTAACCGTAAATATGTTTTAGATTGCACACCTATAAAAATTACATTTCGGTTATTTTGCCCCATTGAGCAAAAAGTTATCAAACGCCAACATCTCCGCGCTTACCAGGGTTTGCTTTCAGCGCAAGGAAATCCCCGCATTTGAGAATGCAATATGTAACGCGAATCTTTTGTACGAATCTGCACAGTGGTTCAATAAATAACAAACTTACCGTCCTGTTTCCCAGGTTTTTAACTCGGCAGTGTAATAGCACAGTTTTTCCCACTAGCCCGGTGATATTTGAATTTACTGTGGTGTCAAAGTATGGTCCTGTTCCAGGCGTCGGCCACTCTTGCAAAAAATCCCTAAATTTTCTTGATCCTATGCTGCTTTCGTTTGCATCTGAAAATTAAAATTATAATTGTAAAATTATTTTCTTGATTTGAACCCATTTAGTTGTTTTACTAATATAATGATATAAGTATATCGTACTTCAACTATTTATTTTTTTAATACACAACCGGTTTCGGGTTATATACCCATCTTCAAGTGCTAACTACAAAAACATGAGTTATTAAATACATGTAGAAATAAAATATTACTTATTGCTACTTACAATATTAATTATAT
>JAWQRP010003438.1:0-13391 GCA_033557875.1 Quadriops clusia
TTTTTGGAGCTCTTTAGGTGCTGAGTAAATCCTGCAAGTTTTAATGTTCTAAGTTTGTTAATAACGCTGTAATTTAAGTGGGCCTTCTTAGCTGGACCACCCTGTATACTTGGAAACAATGATTGTTATTGGAATGAAAAGGCTCAAGGAGATTTATTGCATGGTTTAACCAATAATTCAGCAGTGGAGCCATCTCAATAAAAATAAGCGAAGTAATGAAACGACTTCCGCAAACACTCCACACACTTGACCCTTGAAAAGGCTTTTACAGGAGACAACACGCCAGGGCTTGTTAGGGCATCTTATCGTAGGAGGAAGAGAGAAGGGAAGCGCGTCATAACAGCGAGACGAAGTTCCGCAGGAAGAATAAGGGCAAAATAGGAGATATTCCGATGCACGCAAATAAATATATATGTTTTCCTCGTGAAAGGAGCGCTTCCAGAGTCGCGGGGCGACAAATGCAATCGTAAATATTTTACAGTTTATATATAAAAAAGATACAACTTTCATAAATATCGGATACGTATAAAGACAACGTTAGTATTCCGCTCCGGGCCCGGGCCTTAGGTGCTATAAAACTGTCTTTTATTTCTGAAAGTTTTTCCCTGCAAGCCGAAGAGGGTTGCCGATATTTCAACCTTCTCGGCACTGCCATTGCCTCGCTTGCCACTTAATCATTTTATCAACTTGTCTCTGTTCAGTTCTCCTCTGGCAATGGGACGAGGTCGCGTCGACATCGCCACGAACGAATTATTTACTCCGCGATTTCTACACAGATTTGCCCTTTGGAAAAAAGCTGCCGTGTAAATCACGGATATGGTTCATGCTCGAAATGATCGAGATGGAAACGATGATGATGGAGATGTGAGATGATGATGATGAAGATGTGAGATGATGATGTGAAATGATGATGATGAAGATGAGAGATGATGATAATGAAGATGTGAGATGAGGATGTGAGATGGTGATGAAGATGTGAGACGATGATGAGGATGTATGATGATGAAGGTGATGATGTAAGGAAATATTCCTTGTTCATTTCAATAACATTTTTGTAATTTTCCCCGATCTCTCAATGTGCGATTTCTTTCTCCTAAAACACATAATCGAAGCGAAATGAAAAGGTGGAAAGCCCCGAAGAGAGAAGACGCGAGCGACAAGGCCGCTCTATTAAACTTACAATTGTTATAAATCGACAAAAGAGACGTCAGACAAAATAAGAGCGCGATAACATTAATAAATCTTAAAGATAAATAGTAGCTTAGCATCATTTATTACAAAAGTGAAAAATAAGAAGAAAAGTCTCTAGACACTAATTGTCGTGTATGAAGATGAATGTTCGGGCAAGTTTTGATTCATATTTCAGCTCTCGGCGCCGCCGATTTTTCCGAAACGAGATGTCCGCGGAAATTCGTCTGTAATTGCCAATTAAGGGACCTATCAGCCGAGTATGGTAATGAGGCTTAACGCTGTTATGGGTTTTTCTTTGCGATAATAAGTTTAGAGTTCCTTTGTTGCTCTTATTGGGATATTTCGCAGCCTCGCTGCTATCGGATTAGTTGGTGGCATAATATAGTCACTTCATTACACACCTCATTAGACTATTGATTGCTGGAATTGATGGACATGGATGTTCTTTAATCTCCCTGGGAATGAACTCCAGCGATGGGGGCATACAAAACCGGAAAAATCGAAATTGCTTCGTTACATCTCTTCTAAATCAAGTTATGATATCATACCATATATCTATCTCCATATATAAGAAAAAATTGACTTTCCTCAATGATCAATACAAATATGTACCTACACAAAATGTTGCCATTTGGCAACGCTAGGACAAAACGGATTAATATCAACCGCAACCGCGCTGTTGTGTTGATTTAGAAACATAGTGGAAGGCATTCATCAAAGAGTATTGCTGCAGTAAAGCAACGTGTACATTCCCATATTACCTAATATAAGGTAAATAGGCACTTACCACCCCGTATATACAGTGCGAGTAAAGCCGTAAACCCCTTTCTACCAACGCGGCAGATGCAAGTCGGGGTTGTTTGGGCTTTCAGCGCTCTAAATTATCAATGAACTCACAGTAAAGGAGACGCTCGGTTTCGCGAGTCAGGTGTAACTTTGCACACAGTAAACGAGTTTGAGCAAGCAGTTCTTATAACACTCTTAATTGTCTTTTACAATATATGCTTTAAAATCTATCAATTATTATTTTTTGTTTCATTTTTTTGTTGTTCATTAACTAGGTACATTTATTTTGATTGCACTTATTTCTTATTTTGATTGCACTTTTTTGTTATTTTGATTGTATTTATTTATTATTGTGATAGTATTATTTTAGATCGTATATTTTTTAAATCGTCTAGATTTTCCGGAGGATTCCGGGAGAGTTCCGCGCTCGAGATTTAAGAGTGAAGGGAGGCGAGTTTGCGTAAGTTATGCGGAAATTTGTAAAGGAATTTAGTTTTAAAAGTTGGCGACCGGCGAGCTCCCTTATCAAAGGGCCGGTCAGGTCTTTTATTGGAAATCCCATACATCACCGGAGGACCCGGACGAACTAAACCAACTTTAAAAGAACAACATCAATCACTCCGGCCTTTGCTGCTGTAAAGTTTCACTTTGAACTCTACTCCTCTAAACACGAACTCAATGGCGTAGTTCAGTTACGTAGGTACTAATTTTGAATGATTACTCCATCAACATCGGCAAAGGATGTACAAGTACGTACAAGTGAATTGAACCCCTCCCCCTTTGGCCGCCCGTCCTGTATGTTACATTTAATTTATAGTTACATTTAAGCTATTTCTTACACTCAGGGAAACATTTCCTGATTTTCTTAAGATAGTTCCTATACCCGCACAATTGGTGGAGGCGCGCGGTTAATTCTGGACGTTTGCTTAATACATCAAAAAATTTCGAAAGTTTCTAATAGAACAAATTGAACAATTACATCAATATTAATTATTAAGAGACATTTTTACATTTTTTTTTTAAACATTTGTACATGTTTTAGTCAAGCCTTTGACATTCTTCAGGTACTAAGAACGAAAACTCGTATGTAAGAGCGCGGTAAAGTAATGTAAGTAAATATGTCACACTTTTATAGTTTTTAAATTATTTCAAAACCCAACTCAACTGCAAGTCAAAGGTAATTGAAATATAACCCTTAAAATCTGTCAAAACGTTTCTAATAATTAATATTGATATACTTGTTCTAGTTGTTATTGAAGCTTTCGTGATTTTCGGACGAACAGTAGAACTGCAGTCATTCGAATCGCCAATTATTCGGATCAATGCCTTGAAGGATTCGATTAATTTTTGTAGCAAACAAAATTAATCGATTAATAACCTACCACACAACTAGGGTTTTAAAGAGAGTTGAAGGAATGAAGACGTACCAAAAATCTAGGGGTGTAAATAAGATAGTTAAAAAATTAATACACTTAAAGAAATAAGACAGTTAAAGGAGTGAAGACGTAGCAAATATCTAGGGCTTTAAATAAGACAGTTAAAGAAATAAGACAGTTAAAAGAGTGAAGATGTACCACTTATCTAGGACTTTAAATAAGACAGTTAAAGAAATAAGAGAGTTAAAGGAGTGAAGACGTACCAAAGATCTAAGCTTTAAATAAGACCGTTAAAGAAATAAGACAGTGAAAGAAGTGAAGACGTACCATATATCTAGGGTTTCAAATAAGACAGTTAAGGAAGTAAGAAAGTTAAAGGAGTGAAGACGTACCAAAAATCTACGGCTATAAAGACAGTTAAAGAATTGAAGACGTACCAAATACCTAGGGCTTTAAATAAGACAGTTAAATGAATAAGACAGTTAAAGGAGTGAAGACGTATCCAAAAATGTAGGGCTTTAAATAAGACAGTTAAACAACTAACATAGTTAAAAGAATAAGAGAGTTACAGGACTGAAGGCGTATCCAATGATCTAGGGCTTTAAATAAAACAGTTAAACAAATTTCACACTTAAAGAAATAAGACAGTTAAAGGAGTGAAGATGTACCAAATATCTAGGGCTTTATATAAGACAGTTAAACAAATTTCACACTTAAAGAAATAAGGCAGATAAAGGAGTGAAGACGTACCAAATATCTAGGGCTTTAAATAAAACAGTTAAAGAAATAAGACAGTTAAAAGAGTGAAGTCGTAGCAAATATCTAGGGCTTTAAAACAGACAGTTAAAGAAATAAGACAGTTAAAGGAGTAAAGACGTACCAAACATCTAGGGCTTTAAATAAGAGTTAAACAAATTACACACTTAAAGAAATAAGGCAGATAAAGGAGTGAAGACGTACCAAATATCTAGGGCTTTAAATAAAACAGTTAAAGAAACAAGACAGTTAAAGGAGTGAAGTCGTAGCAAATATAAGAGAAAAAGACAGTTAAAGAAATAAGACTGTTAAAGGAGTGAAGACGTACCAAACATCTAGGGCTTTAACTAAGACAGTTAAAGAAATAAGACAGTTAAAGGAGTGAAGACGTATCAAATATCTAGAGCTTTAAATAAGACAGTTAAACAAATTTCTCACTTAAAGAAATAAGGCAGATAAAGGAGTGAAGACGTACCAAATATCTAGGGCTTTAAATAAGACAGTTAAAGAAATAAGACAGTTAAAGGAGTGAAGACGTACCAAACATCTAGGGCTTTAAATAAGATAGTTAAAGAAATAAGACAGTTAAGGAATTGAAGACGTACCAAATATGTAGGGCTTTAAATAAGACAGTTAAAGAAATAAGACAGTTAAAGAATTAAAGACGTACCAAATATGTAGGGCTTTAAATAAGACAGTTAAAGGAGTGAAGTCGTAGCAAATATCTAGGGCTTTAAAAAAGACAGTTAAAGAAATAAGACAGTTAAAGGAGTAAAGACGTACCAAACATCTAGGGCTTTAAATAAGATAGTTAAATAAATAAGACAGTTAAGGAATTGAAGACGTACCAAATATGTAGGGCTTTAAATAAGACAGTTAAAGAATTAAAGACGTACCAAATATGTAGGGCTTTAAATAAGACAGTTAAAGGAGTAAAGACGTACCAAACATCTAGGGCTTTAAATAAGATAGTTAAATAAATAAGACAGTTAAGGAATTGAAGACGTACCAAATATGTAGGGCTTTAAAAAAGACAATTAAAGAAATAAGACAGTTAAAGGAGTAAAGACGTACCAAATATCTAGGGCTTTAAATAAGATAGTTAAAGAAATAAGACAGTTAGAGAATTGAAGACGTACCAAATATGTAGGGCTTTAAATAAGACAGTTAAAGAAATAAGACAGTTAAAGAATTGAAGACGTACCAAATATGTAGGGCTTTAAATAAGACAGTTAAAGGAGCGAAGACGTACCAAACATCTAGGGTTTTAAATAAGACAGTTAAAGAAATAAGACAGTTAAAGCAGTAACAAAGATCTTTAAATAACACAGTGAAAGAAGTGAAGACGTACCAAATATCTAGGGCTTTAAATAAGACAGTTAAGGAAATAAGACAGTTAAAGAAGTGAAGACGTACCAAACATCTAGGGCTTTAAATAAGACAGTTAAAAAAAGAAGACCGTTAAAGCAGTAAAGACATAACAAAGATCTTTAAATAATACAGTGAAAGGAGTCAAGACGTACCAAATATCTAGGGCTTTAAATAAGACAGTTAAGGAAATAAGACAGTTAAAGGAGTGAAGACGTACCAAAAATCTAGGGCTATAAAGACAGTTAAAGAAATAAGACAGTTCAAGAATTGAAGATGTAGCAAATACCTAGGGCTTTATATAAGACAGTTAAAGAAATAAGACAGTTAAAGAAATAAGACCGTTAAAGGAATAAGACAGTTAAACAAATAACATAGTTAAAGTAATAAGAGAGTTACAGAAGTGAAGACGTATCCAAAGATCTAGGGCTTTAAATAAGACAGTTAAACAAATTTCAAAATTAAAGAAATAAGGCAGTTAAACGAGCGAAGACGTACCAAATTGAAATTGAAAAAAATTGTTTTTTAATTTTTAGTTTAGTTTCGACAATAAAAACGCATTGTATTGCAAAAATTTCATTACTAATTAAAAACTGATGTATTTTTGACTTAAATTCTGTAAGAATATTAACAAGTCAAAATGACACAATATTTTTGGAACACACCATTTCTAAAGTATGAATGCTACCACAATGCAAAGTTGAGATTGCTAACAACGTCCGTTATCGACTGCTTATTCCAGTTTTTTTTAAATTTTATTTTGAAAATTTTTATGAATATTACTTGATCTTACATCTTAGTATGTAGTATCAAATATTAAAATTCAAAAGAAAGTACAATTTGATGGAACATTCAGCCAAAAAATAAAAATACATAGTAATGTAAAATGAAAATGCCCGTACTAATTTTTGCGCCATTCTTTTAAATAGTTCAAGCGTTCGTCACAATTCAAGCGTAGCAAAAAAGGACGAAATCGATTCAGGGGCACTCAAAACGTCGAGATTCATCAAAATTTGAAATTTTTTTCCGCATGGTCACTAAATACTTTCTCTGCGAAAAAGTAAAAAATATGGAGTGGTTTTCAGTCGGTTTTCTCACACATTTTAAACGCCAGCCATTTATGTGTCCTAAAATAAAACAAATTCAGACCAAGTTTCAGAGCGATCGTTGACACTTGAAACTTTTGATTTTCTACATATTTTTAAAATATGCCAAATGTATGAGGTATCTATGTATGGCCATATGCACATGAAATGCGATATGCACGTATGCACATTAAACAAAAGAGTATATCCAGAGTAAATCTGGGCATGGGGAAGATTGGTCTTCAAGCTGAAAAATTAAACCGGGCGGTCTGGAATGTAAATAATTGAAATTAATATTTAAGTCTCAATATTTATCATGGGATCTGCAAACCCTATCTGAGTAGGAGTTGCACCAACAAGTCTTCTGAAAATTATATACATACATACTTACTTATGAAATTTTAATCATTTTGTATTTAGTACTTACCCTCCTCTAGCTATCCATTGTTGCTTCTTAACATCCGCTTTTTTCGTCCTTTTGTTTGCATGCGATACACTCTTTTTCTTAGAAAGTGCAAAACGTCCAATCGCAAATAGTCACAGTGGTATAAAAGTCTATATAAAATTGTTTTCAGATACACTAATATGTTTAAAAATTCGAGCTACTTACACACTACACACACTTTACAGGATATATACACTACAAACTTATCATATATATGAGATATTGCGTTCGGATAAGCCCGTGCTAACACTAAAGCAAAACTAAAGCTTTTTCTTGTCGATTCAAATAATGCAAAATTTTTTTTATCTATCATATCTAGGAAAATAAATCGTTTTGAAGAAGTGAATTGCATCTGCTGTATTTCTGTTGCTGTATTTCTTTGTAAGAGCATAAAATGCCGTCTCACTTTACACGATTTATGCAAAAATAGCTCAACTGTTTACATACACAAAGAGCTCATATAGTAGGTAAAGAGAATGCATTATCAAAAAATTTAATTGTTAATCATACTTTTATTATTTTACTTCACACATTTCAACTACCGATGAAACCACATACAATCTTAACACCTCCTAATTAAATAGCGATGATTAAAATAGTTATTATAAAAATAAGTATAATTTGTATCTAATTAATACATAAATATATTTCATGAACTACATAAATTGATAAAATACGAAACACACAATATTATGTAGCTCATTGAGGCCTAAAATGTATGTACCTACACTACCTGGAGAAATAGCCATGGCAAATTTTTGTTTGGGTTATAAAATTTCAGCAAGAATATTAATTTTTTTGCTAACAACTCGGCTCAGCCACATCAAAGAGTTTTTCACAGCTGCACATTGCACTGTCTTGTTCGACTGCTGATATCATGTTGTCTCATTTCAATCTGAAACGATCATATGGATAAAGTGAAATAGAATGACCTACGATCTACATCTCATTCGCGCAGACTATTTTTGTAGCTCACTATTCTCTTCTAACCGACTACTGCGCTACACTCGTATTGCGGTGAACGCTTGAACTATCGAAAAGAGTAGCGCGGAGATTAGCATGGCAATTTTTATTTTAAATTTGTTGGAAAGCTATGCATTTTCGTTGTAGTTTTTCTGTGGAATATTCAATTACGTTATAGTAACTTTTAAATTTCAGTATTTTATACCGTATATTATCGTACAAATCAAATATTTTTATATAAATTTTCAAAATAAAAAAAAAAAAAAACTGGAATAGCCAGTCGATAACAGACGTTGTTAATAATACAATTCCAAATTTATATCGTGATAGCTTTCATATTTACAAAATAGTGTGTCCCAAATGTAATATGTGTCATTTTGACATATTAATATTTTTAATGGATTAAAGGCAAAAATGGGCCAGTTTTTCATTGGCAATGAAATTTGTTAAAGTTAAAGAAATAAGACAGTTAAAGGAGTGAAGAGGTAACAAAGATCTAGGGCTTTGAATAAGACAGATATTTGGTACGTCTTCACTCCTTTTACTGTCTTTATAGCCCTAGACCCTACGAAATGTACTTGCATAAATAATTTATGTAGCAATGTAACAATAAATATATATTTAACGGATTAACGGTGTTCCCCATAACATTTGGCACTTTTTTTTTTGATCTAACTGTTTATCCGAATCTCAGGTCTGACAAACATCAATTCAGATAAATGGAGTTCACTGTATTAAGTAAACGTCTGGATTTAACCGCGCGCCTCCACCAATTGTGCAGGTATAGACACTTTCTTAAGAAACTTCACAAACTTTTAATTGTAGATTTATGATGTGGTATATGATGTGGTAATTTTTTCAAACAGTATTGTAGCGGTCATAAATATTTGTACTCACACCATGTAATATTGATTGATGACTTTAAAACGAGAGCCCAAAGTTATTTACGTCCGCGTTGTTTTGGAATATTTTTCGGCGCGCACGCTTCCCTTTTTTGTTGACAAGTCTCATGGCGGGCAAATTGGGAAATATGTTTTATTTGCAGCGAGCAAGCAAGAGTATCGGATGCAAAACAACCTTCAAAGCTGCGTTAATAAAATATCGCATTATCCTGCGCGCTCCGCCGTCCCAAAAGCAATAAGCCCTTTCAGCGTGCGTTGTTTATTTATCAATATGCTGCGTTATTTATGTCTCGTCCTGACCATATATTTTTCCCTTTCAGGTCCTGCACCGTCCTGGCCGGCACCAGCGTGTTATTACTTTTGCTGGGCTTTTTCTTCGCCCTCCTCGGCCACTGCAATAACGATAATAAAACGCTCATCGCCTGCGGACTTTTCATCCTCGGAGGTAAGTCTAACGGACGTTATTTTTTATTTCTGGGAACTGACGCGAACCTTTTACTCTTCTCGAATTCTGTGTACCTATTCTGCGTGGCGCTGATGCAGGAGAAATCTTGATGGTCATATACTTAGGTATTTATAAATATTTTTATAATCTTGGACTTGAATAATTATTTATATTATATTCTTGGGTATATAGTCCTTTATTTAATCATTACATGTACACAGTCACCTTTATTTAAACTCTCTAAATTTTTGCCAATATAAAAATAGATTTCTTTCTCCAACCTATGGGTGGCTCCCTTTCCGCAGTTCTTGCTAATTTAGTAATGGAAGACCATGAACATTATATTATGTATTCAACAATTACCTTTCACACTACCTTTTCACAAACGTTATGTTGATGACATACTTACAAGTACCACAAAAGAGAACATACTGTGACGTTTCGGGGGGGGGGGGGGGGGGGGGGGCTCTAAGCGACACTTACATAAACATTCCGAAAGCGGAAATGGCGGGAGATTCAAATCAACCCGAAACTTTATTTGGCCAAAATTTACCTGTGATCGTCTAGTATTTGGTAGGAACCCTTTCTCGTTGTTTTCAAAGTATCCCAGAATTCGTAGGCAAAAAAAAATACGCCATTAAGGTGAGAACTGTTATTGAGAGTAAGCAAGTGAAAATTGAATGAAGAATGAATGCAATTGGAATGTCAAGTTGTTCGTGCGTCTGGGTGTGTGTGTGTGATTTCTGTGATTTTAGCGGTTTTACTTTTAACTTAGTTATTTGAATTATTCAATGATTTTAATAATTGGAAAGTTCTGTTACTAAGAAAGTCCTCTTTAATTCTTTAACTTTGAAATTTTACATGACAAATGAAACACGGCAAGAACGCGAATGTTGCGACTCAGCGTACCACAAGCTGGGTTAAGCGCAGGGACCCTCAGTGGAAGAATATCTACAAGTCCGAACTTTAAAATCTCAAGATAAGAATTGATCTCCGGCAAAGCCTTCAACGATCGTGGTCACCATCATCATGGGAATCCATGCGGCTTAAACGCAAAATGCGAGTAAGCTAAGTGGCAACATTTAATTGGTTCGGTACGAACGCCGTTCTAAAACAACGCGACCAGCGACATCCCGAGGTTAAGCGTTCAGGTAAACAAGTGGTTAACAGGAATCTAGGACCGATTATACCCGCGATGTGACAAATCCCCGAGTTATAAACCGCTTTCCCCCTGAGGGGGCTTCACGGGTTAAGGAGGACTCGGTCGACTTACCCTGGCAACACAAACACTAGGACAGACGGTACTAAAGGCACTTGCCCTGGATCGCTCGGAAACCCTTTCCCGCTGGTCCGGGCTCCGGGAATGCGGCGACGCAAGCCAAGCGTCCGCAACCATAATAAAAGGTAAAATGGTACGCTTAATCCGGAAATGCAACAGACCACGTGACAATAAAACCCACGTCTGTACCTCACCAAGAATATAATACGAAATTAGCTGAAAACGAATCACTTGAATTAAATACACAAATAAGACAAAACAATGTAAGAAAACTTTCGTCATAACATAAAATATTTGACTGTGAATTGATTTACCCTGAATTGGATTTAATTCAATGACCTTGGTGAGTAAGGATGAATTATTAATGGTTTTACTGCACTGCAGTTGACCTTGTGTTTATCGTGAGATACCTTTTGACTGTTGTGAAATTGTGTTACCTTTATTGATTATTGAGGCAATTGCGCTACCCTTTTCTATCGTGCACTTAATTTCTCTACCTTTGTTGTGATGTAATTAATTAATTGAATTGATTGGACCCAAACTTTGTTATTGCAAAAAGTTATTGATTAAATTGACTTAACCGGTTTGTTGGTCGACCGTAATTGATTGGTGTGTGTGTGTGTGAGAGAGAGAGAGAGAGAGGCAAACGGAACTATCCTCCCCCCTATTGCCACCTGCCGGCGTTCATCGGAACCAACCAAAACAAACTAACGCACCCCTCGTGGAGATAACGAGTGGACCCAAGTAGTGCGCCACTAACGAAGACCAAACTAGCGACACCTATTCTCTAACTACGAAATTGGATAAAACTAAAGAAAGAAGAAAAAAAATATTCTTAGCCTGTAGTGAGCCCCACGCCTGGAGACGGCAGCCAACGAATCCAAAACTCCCAGAAGAACGGCGTTGAAGATATTCCCAAAGGCACTGAACAACTGATCACAATGAACTCAACCCCACAACACTTTTCACTCTGAACCGCCCCCAACACTCGGATCTACCGCCACCTGGGCTACCCCCAGTGACTCTGATCGACCGTCTCCTACAAAAGACTTCTTACGACCGCCCTCTTAACTCTGACTATCTGACTGTCTCCACGGCCCGACTCTTCACTCTCTGACCGTCTGCCTGACTGTTGTGACCCTGCCGCAAGAAGATTTTGACTATCTAACCGTCTTCTTGACTCTTTCCCCCTGACCCCACGACTGTCCTCGGGGACTCTCTCTCACTGACTGTCTGGAAGGCTCTTCACGAATCACTCTCTGACGGACTCACCCTCTACCTGTTAATCTCTGACCGATTTTTCTCGCCCTATCAGGGTTACTCTTTTCGCGAGGTTCCCTCCTTCGGAAGAACAACCGATTAGTACCTCTCTTTGCGACCAATGAGGCACCTTTGGTTCCTTTACTCGACCACGCCCTCTCACGTCTGGACTTTTGTAGCTTTATGGCACCCCGGAGGCGGCCATTTGGCAACCCATAGAGCGACCTTGGTCAAACCACTTTACCATTTGGCGCGTTGCCGAGATGTTTTTGGTGAATAGAACCTTTTGTCGGCGCGAATCCTTTGTTTTCTGACCGGGTGCTCGCCTATTGTTTAGGCCCTCTTGACACGGGGAAACATTTCCAGATTTTTATGACACATCTGCCGTTGGCAAATCTCCTTTTTGATAAGACCCTAATTTGCATGGATCGCGTACCTTCACAATACTTATTATTTTTATACAAAAAATTTGTAATTTAATATTGTTTCTGCTATTTAATTTATAATAGAACGATTTGTTATTTATTTATTCATCCCGGCACGAACGAACCACCTGGAAATAAATTTATCGCGTAAAACTCCCACCAAAGCCGTGTATCCCGGCAAAAAAACCGAATGCACACGGCAGCACGATAAGGCAAAAGAAGAAAAAGGCGAAACCGGACGTTAGAAGGCATTACGCGCTCGTAATTAAATGTCATCCCGGCCTTATCTCTGCACTTACGTGCAACGTTTATTTGAAGTTGCAGTTTGCCTAACGTCCCGGACTTTTTCCTACCTTGCTTTACTTCGCTCTCCTCTCTTTGCCGAAGTACGTGTGTACACGGCTGCGAAAGTTTTGCTTTCATGTTCCAGTACCTGACTTGTTCTGGATATTCAACTGCATGCTCGTCAGCAGCTCAAAGTAAATAATATCTAACTCTAGAAGCAGCTTTGGCAACTTTAGATTGGAAATAAGAGAACGTGCTTAAAAAATGTTCGATGCCCTAAGTGGAATTGCATGTACTGAAATGAACAATTTAAATGAAACACTAGTGTATATCCTTGATAAGTCGATAAAAGTTGAACTGCTCGCTGTAACGTTCTCGATGATCCTCGAATTAATGTCGTTAAAGTGAGAGACAGCGATACAATGAAAGACATTGTGAGAGACCGAGAGAGACGTAATGAGAGACAGAGAGAGGCGTAATGAGAGAAAGAGAGAGACGTAATGAGAGACAGAGAGAGACAGAGAGAAACGTAATGAGAGACAGAGAGAGACGTAATGAGAGACAGAGAGAGACGTAATGAGAGACAGAAAGAGACTTAATGAGAGACAGAGAGAGACATAATGAGAGACATACAGGCATTGAGAAAAATCGTAGTTGTCCACCTAATCTGATCATAGACATGATCATTGACGTCGGAGAGTACGGTTGATGCGTGACTAGGTACATTTACCACGGTACCTGTCGGCTCCCAACATCGTATGAAAACTTACCGGGAGCCGTTTGGTTTATATGAATCAACCGATACCCCCTCGAGAATCTTAGGAT
>JAWQRP010003439.1:0-13390 GCA_033557875.1 Quadriops clusia
AAGAAATTTCATAAAATATTATGTCAAATAGGAAATTTCAAATTTATCTTTAAATCTCCTGAAGATGTTATTATTACATAACGAAACGTCGAGATAGATAGTTAAATATATATTTTTAGACCTTATAGCCAATACTATTAATATTTATTAATCAACGACGTTAATATCATTAGTTTAATGACAACGATGTTGTTTAATGATGATTCGCGATGATAGAAACAGAATTTAACTGCTGTTATCTGTAATAAGGACACTAAAATTATGTTTCTGAGGAAAAAGATGCTTTTCGTATAATACATATTTGTGTACATTGTGTACATTTACTTCTATGGAATGAATATTATGATATACCCATCAAGGATTATTTATATTAAACTTTATTGCTTTTTGACCTTTTATTTTTAATTATCAAATACTTATAATAATGGGTATAAGGTTTCAAAAAAATATATATTTAAATTTCCATCTCCATGTTTCGTTATAAGATAATAACTTCTTCAGGAGATATTAAATTATTATAAAATATTACATATATGAATGCTTCCGAAAACGTACGTCCTCACTCGTGTCAACCGAACTCGGCCGAATTCCCCCGAAGCCTGCATTAAAACCGAGTGACAGTTGATAGGGACTTGCGACTTTTTTTTTCTAGGGACTTTCGCAAATGTCATCGGTTGGCAGTACGCCTGCGAGGTGTATATGTCGTCAAGGAGTGAAGATTACACATGTGTTAATTTTCGCGAATAATTCGAGAATTATATGTGACAAAGCTGTGATAACTCAACTGTGCCGTTATTTCCTCTCACAAATTGACTCGTTGCTCTCTTGGGGCCCTTCAAGACAAGATAGAGAGAGATAGCTTGTGATAACGTTACACCCTCATCACGAGCAGGATCAGAGATTTATCATCGAGAAAAGGAATTCCCTTCGATCTCGTGGGTTGAAGGATGATAATGAAGCAAAGGGACTTTGGATGAGCAATTCTGGATCTAAGTGAGTTTAGGTGGTTCTCAGTTTTGGACGGTTGCCAGCACTTGATTCCTTCACCTCCCACAAACACCTGCTTGGGAAAATCAATTAATTTTTGAATTATTTTTGCTTATTTTCGCTTATTTTCTTGTTATTTTTGAAGGCGAAGCAATGGGGAGGGTTCGTGGGGTTGAGGCGAAGGGAGCAGGGCTAAGCGGTAGGCTAAGGTTGCGTAACCGCCCGAACATTCTTGCGCTGGATGTGCTTTTAAAATAGACGCGTTCTATTTTTGTTTTTTCTTTAGTCTATTTGCGAATTGATTTGCGGCATGTGTGAGGATGAGAGACCGGAGCTGAAAGACCTGTTGAAATGTCTCGTGACGAGGCGTTTTGGGACAATTGCTAGGTTTCCGATTGTTACAGTTTGATTGCTTTAAGAATTCTCGTTGTTATCGATTGGTTATTGGTTATTTAAGATCGGTTAGTTTCATTTAAGATCGGTTAGTTTCATTTAAGATCGGTTAGTTTCATTTAAGATCGGTTAGTTTCATTTAAGATTGGATATTTTCATTTACGATCGGTTATTTTCATTTACAATCGGTTAAACTCTTATGTTAATTAAATGTACGTTCATTGGTTTTTTTTTATGTAATTTTATGCTTAGGTGTTTTATGTGTCACATTTTCATTCAGGCTTTATTTCGTTCTTTAGATATTTAATTTTTTTCGTTAACAACGCTTTTTATGTTACTTTCTGTTTTATGTTATTTTTGTTTTACATTATTTCTGTTTTATATTAGTTAAGTTTTATATTAGTTATGTTTTACATTAGTTATGTTTTACATTAGTTATGTTTTACATTAGTTATGATTTACATTAGTTATGTTTTACACTAGTTATGTTTTACATTAGTTGTTTTACGTTAGT
The DNA here is from genome assembly GCA_033557875.1 of Quadriops clusia. Classification (NCBI taxonomy): domain Eukaryota; kingdom Metazoa; phylum Arthropoda; class Insecta; order Coleoptera; family Hydrophilidae; genus Quadriops; species Quadriops clusia. The sequence goes on from JAWQRP010003439.1 coordinate 1,895, forward strand.
TTATGTGTTATTCCGACTAGCCAAATTGAATCAACTAAAGTTTAACTTATTGTCGCTATCCTATATTGTGTTGTCCTGTATTTTGAACGTCCTGTTTTGTCCTAGGTGTGTTGTTCGTTGCGTGCTTAACCGACGATGGACGGGGGAGGTGGCCGTCGGCGGACTGCCGCCAAATCGTCTGCCGAAGATCAGGCACTCGATCAAATCGCAAAAGAGGTAAGTTGGAAGACTATCATCGGTATTGGATGAGACTTTCGTTTGAAGAATATATTATAATGAATATTTGTTCTTTGATTATTAATTAAAAAATAAATAATTAATTCTAAATTGATAAATTCTAAATTAGTGAATTATAAATAAATAAATTCTAAATTAATAAATTCTAAATGAATAAATTCTAAATGAATAAATATTATTAAATGAATAATAATGGTAATAGTTGAAACAATTCGAAGATGCAAAAGGCTGCACATTAGTTTTCTATTTTCGTTTTATAAACCGCATAATAATAATTAATTGTTAACTGAACAACTTATAGTAAGAGTTCCCCAATGATTCAGAGATGGTAATCCCTCTTACACTTTAGCTATTTTAAACCGAAAAGAGAGGAACAATAATAATTATCCGCTTCCGCGCGTCTCCATATATTTGGCCGTTTGAATTTCCTTCCTCTTGCGGGAGGACATCCGGCGATATTCGTTTTTCTTTCCGTTGGAAGCAAACCCGAGCTCAGGAATTCCATCGTCGCGACGCCCCTCTCTGTTCTATCACAACGTCCGCGATAAGGCCGTCTCTCTCAGTCTCACTTATTTCGGGAATCCGCTGATTTATTCCAAGTTCCAGACGGTACTATCTCGTGACCCCTCCGCAAGGGTGAGCTCCTTTACAACTTCCGCAACGTAGGCATAATGCCCCTGTCGTTGTCGCACTCACGGAGGACAAAAAGGACACATTGAGTTTAGAAGTGAACAGAGAGAGCGACCGCTAATTAGTTATGAATAATGGTTCTTTTACCACAAAACTTTTCTATATCATTATTAGCAGTATTATTAGTATTATCATTCACTATACTAATTATTAGTTAATTGGTTCTGCCCACGAAAAAAAATCCAAAAATTAGCAAAACCTTTTCTAATTTTCCAATTTTTTTACTATTTGTTTTCTTATATTGTCCTTCCCTGAATGTTTGGTCCACACCTATATTACATTTGCAATCAATTAATTATATTCTCATTTATTATCTTTTTTTCTCAATTTTTTTTGCCCTAGATAACTTATATTTAACCTCCCTAGCCCCAACTCTGAATAGCGAGCTATATTTTCTTCAGTCTGTAGTATTGGGTATTTTAGGCGAATGAACTCGTGAAAGAGGGTTGGCCCAGAGTATTTACGCTTACACTCTTTGAAGTAGTCTTCAGTGAGTTCGCAGGCACGAGCTAAGGCCATACACCTGGTTCACTTATCTGTCGCAAATAAATCCTTGAAGTTCGGAAATTTTGCAAAATCTTATCGTCGATGGCTTTAGTACTAACAAAGCTTTAATAGTAATAAAATTTTAATCGAAACAAAACTTCAATCGCAATAAAACTATAATAGCAACAAAGCTTTAAAGTTTTAATAGCAACAAAAGCATTAAAATAAAATACTTTCCGTGTATTTCGATAATCCAATTCGTTATGTCCTTCGTAGACTACACAATCTAGCAGTTTTGTGTTCTTTTAGTAGTAGCCTTAATAAGTAAATATCGCAAATGGTCGCGAGTTCTTGCGTTTGCCCTATGGGCAAATTTAACCTTTTGTGGGCCACGAGGAAGCCTTCGACTATTGCGGATTGTCTTCCAGAGGTTCAAATTTCATCCCCTCATATACTATTAGTTAGCAGCATTCCAGCTTGTAAGAAAAGTGTAAGTTATCTTTTGTGCTTTGCTTGACAAACTAGTATTATTATTAATGTTACTTAATAATAATATTAATAATAATAATAATAACACTAAGAATGATAATAATAATACTAAGAATGTTCATAATAATTCTAATAATAATAATGCTAAGAATGATAATAATAATACTAAGAATGATCATAATAATTCAATAATAATAATGCTAAGAATGATAATAATTGTAAAATAAAAAATATCAGCTGTAAGAATAATAAATAATGGAGATACTAAGTAGGTTTAAATAATACATCTTCAACAAAGAGAAGAATAGTACCAGGAGATTCCCAGGCTAGTTGATAAACATCAGTGAATAAAACAATGCGTCTCTCCTTCGTTCAGATAGTTTGGTCTAAATTTACTCGTACATCAAAATGTAGGTTTAATATAAATAAATCTGTAAGTCGCTTGCATTGGCCCGCGACTAAGAGCCACATAAAATGGTTATGCGTTTCTTCATTAACTCTAATAAAATATAAGGAATCTAATAAAATATAGAACCTAATAAAATATAGAATCTAATAAAATATGTTCACGAATTAAACTTATTTAGCACGCTTTGGCCTGCATGATATTGTTGCCAGAAGTTCGAGAAATGATTTCGCGTTTATTTATCTTACTTCCCCCGACCTCCGTATTTATAGAAATCGCGCAAGAATTAATTAAACAAATATTTATTATTCGAGTATTTCTAGACGACCGTTAAAATTGGCAAATGCAAATACGCATCACCATCAGGATTTACCTTAAATGACTCATATGGCAAATATGTGGGTGTCTGTGAAATGAGCGAATGCCCAGAGAATCCAGTTCGTGCTGCATAACATCATCTATCTAAATATCATAATATCTCAGTATCATAAAATCTAAATATCATAAAATCTAAATAACAAAAAATCTAAATACCATAAAATGTGATAAGTAATAAACGGTAATACATATTCTATGTATGCAATAAAAGGTTATATTATAAATGACTTATAATTAATTTTTTTTAAATACTACCATTTTCAACTCATTACCACATTCGCACTCCCGCTAATTGCCTAAATTAATTTATGGAAATGTTAATCCATAAATATGGATACGTTTTTTGCTTAACCCTTGAATTGTGAGGAAGAGTCGCCTCATAAGCATAATATCGCGAAACCCACGGCACTTAAAGCGCGTATTATTTATTCTTTGAAAGTTTTTAAAGACTTATTATTCTTTTAAGCGTGCAATAAACGTAACACCTTTCCCAAGGAGGTGTTCCATATCAAAGCGTGTGTATCTGTTTACAGTTGTATCACATATAAGTTGTATCCAAGTTGATTCTATCCACAATGAGACAATTCAGAATGTTCCTTTCAGTTTGTTCGCGATATTTCACTAGAACGGTTTGCTGTGGACATTATTTGTAGTAAAAAATATATAACTAATAATATTATAGGAGTATATAGATATATTATATATAGATAACACAATAATTATATAATTAAAAATAAATATATCGTATATAAAAACTAAAGAAGTAAAAGTGAATTAATTACGCAACTCAATTGTTAAGTAAAATTCTTAAAGTGCTACGAAAGGCGCGCAATTGGACCATCATTCGACACTAATCTTCAACCTATTCTCCACCTACCACCACCTCTAATTCATCAAATTCATCATCATCATTATCATCAGTGTGCATTCAATAACAAATGTGTAACTTTGCGTGAAGTGTTTTCGATAAGATAAGGAAAACGCCTATCGCGAATTGCGGCGATATGTACCGTCTAAAAGTGGTTTCTTTCTAGTTTATTTCAAAGTAATTTACAACTACAATTTATTGTATTTTTCGTCGCTTATGTGCCCCTTTCGTTATTTATTTATTTTATAATATAACATTATAATATATTATAATCTACATATATATTATAATAATCTATATATACGTAATATATTATGAAAATAAGAATAAAATATGAGTGAATTCGATACGCCCCGCGAGGCCGCCCCAATCATGAGAAACAGTGAGAGCCTTGACTCTCTCACGGATATTTTGAATAGTTTGGATTCTGAGATTGTCTATAGTAGTGAAAGCTTCAAAAGTTATAGCTCTGATGACGAAGAGTATGATCTTGCTAATAACAAGATTGATGTACCAAATGAAGATGATGAAAAACCTGGAGAAATTGTGAAAGAGACAGAAGATGATGATGCTAGAGATAAAAAAGGTAAAGATGAAGAAAATAAGAAGTATGAAGAAAATAAGATGGATGAAGAAAATAAGAAGGATGAAGAAAATAAGAAGGATGAAGAAAATAAGAAGGATGAAGAAAGTAAGAAGAATGAAGAAAATGATAAGGATGAACATAACAATAATAATGAAGAAAACGATAAGGATGTAGAAAACGATAAGGACGTAGAAAACAATGAAGATGAAAGAAACAACACAGAAAAACAACATGACGAAAATAAAGAAACAAACAAAGTAGATCCAAAAGAAGCCCATATAAACGAGCTAAATAACAATGATATTCCTAATAGTTGTGATACTAAAGAAACAATGATAATCAAAGGCGTAACCAAAGAAGAAAGTGATGATTACAGTGATGAAAATAATGATTCCGGTAATGAAAATAATGATTCCGATGATAACTCCTCCAAGAACCAAAATCGGCCAAGTGTAATGCACGAAGACGACGTCATTAATTTATTTTTGGATCAATCCAACCAAGATGTATGTATTTATTTTATCACGATAGCAAAGCTTATGTACTTCAATAGCAAAGCTTATGTACCTCAATAGCAATAAATAATTATTACGATACAACCAATAAATCGCTATGCAAAGAGCGATTACAGCGTTAACATCTGTGATGTTATTAATCTCCAAAATTCAATTCATATTGTATTTTTACTTAATTACTTGTTCGTATATTCGTAAATACTATACGTATAATTAGTTCATTTATGAAAAGATATATATTTTAATATATTATATTATGTATATTATATTATTGTATATTATATATATATTATATTATTGTATATTTTATATTATCTGAATATATATACAATATTATATATACAATATTATATTTTATCTCATGCTTTTATTTAATTCCGTATTTCTTTAATACAGGCCGAAGCAAGATTGCTAGCAAGACGACAAGCGAGAGCGGAAGCCCGGGAAATCCGTATGAGAGAATTGGAGCGACAGCAGAAAGAACAAGAAGAAAATGCGGATAGACAGTTTGACATGTTGTCGGAGCCGGTTGCAAGAACAGCTCGAACCACCGGGAATCGATATTTATCGAGCAGGCGGAGTTCTGAAGATTCCCTCGAAGATGGCGGGAGCCTTAGGGATTTACGAGTAAGTGAAAAAAGATTTGAGGAAAAATAAAAACAACGATAAAAAATAAACACTAATGAAAACTAATAATAGAAAACACTAATAAAAAATAATAATGGAAAACACTAATAATAAATAATAATGGAAAACACTAATAAAAAATAATAACAGAAAACACGAATAAAAAATAATGCTATGTACATAATAAATTAAAAATATTAGAACGATCAAACCTGACAATTTAAACCTAATAAAATTTAAGCTATTCATGCTCGAGTCTGTAAATTTAGATCGGTATTGATTATAAAACAAGTCGCTGTATTTGCAGTTACATTAACTAAACTTTATTTAAATATTTTCATACTACATATTTTATTGTTATTATTTTTTACATTAATATCTCCATAATTACTGGGAGTCTGAGCTCGCTCGCTTCGCGAGCTCGCCGCCTCGCGCCTTCGGCGCTCGTTTTTTAAGACACTCAACTGGAGCTTCTTATATTGTTAAGTTTGTACGTATTCAAAGATAAAAATATTTAACAATGTTTTTATTCAATTTATTTTTTTGTTTATTTTAATATTATTATTCATTTTAATATTTTATTTACTTTAATATCTTTATTCATTTTAATATTTTAATTCCTTCAATATCTTTATTTAGTTTAATATTTTTATTTATTTTAATATGTTTATTCATATCAATATTTTTATTTATTTCCATGCTATTTTATTATCATTATTTTTTATATTAATATCTCCAAAACTATTGGGAGTCTGAGCTCGCTCAATTCGCGAGCTCGCAGCCTCGCGCCTTCGGCGCTCGTTCTTTAAGACACTCAACTGGAGTTTCTTATATTGTTAATTTTGTACATTTTCAAAGATAAAAATATTTGTTGATGTTTTCATTCATTTTAATATTTTCATTCATGTCAATATTTTAATTTATTTCCATACTATTTTATTATCATTATTTTTTGTATTAATATCTTCATAACTATACATAAATAATAATAGAAAATACTAATAAAAAAAAATAATAGAAAAACTAATAAAAAATAATAATAGAAAACACTTCGCGAGCTTGCCGCCTCGCGCCTTCGGTGCTCGTTCTTTAAGACACTCAACAGAAGTTTCTTATATTGTTAATTTTGTACATTTTCAAAGATAAAAATATTTGTTGATATTTTAATTCATTTTAACATTTTCATTCATGTCAATATTTTTATTTATTTCCATGCTATTTTATTATCATTATTTTTTGTATTAATATCTCCATAACTATACATAAATAATAATAGAAAACACTAATAAAAAATAGTAATAGAAAACAGGAATAGAAAATAATAATTGAAAACACTAATAAAAAATAATAATAGAAAACACGAATAGAAAATAATAATAGAAAACACTAATAAAAAATAGTAATAGAAAACACTAATAAAAAATAATAATAGAAAACATTAATAAAAAATAATGCTAAGTACATAATAAATTTAAAATATTAGAACGATCAAACCTGCACAATTTAAACCAAATAAAATTTAAGCTATGCATGCTCTGGCCTGTAAATTTAGATCGGCATTGATTATAAAACAAGTCTCTGTATTTGCAGTTACATGAACTAAACTTTATTTAAACATCGAATTGAGAGTATTGTTTTCATTTAATTAACTTAACTATCTAATAATGTTGTTTATAAATAATATATTTAATATTATTCATAAATATTATATTTAATATTATCTACACATATTATAGTTAATATTATTATTTAACTATAATAAGTCGATAACAAATAAATCGACAAATAACGATGTTGGGCGCGATCCTAATGAAACACCTAACCTTCCAGCACGAGGTCAAAGAGGTAGAGGAGAAGTTCCGGAAAGCCATGATAGCAAACGCTCAATTAGACAACGACAAATCCGCACAAACATATCAAGTGGAGCTCCTGAAGGACAGGCTAGAAGAATTGGAAGAAGAACACTCGCAAGTAAAACGGGAACACCGAGATAAATGCCGAGCGTTCGACCAGCTCAAGAGGCTAAGCGAGAGGCTCAAGGACGATTTGGCTGTGACTCGTGCTGAACTGGAGGAACGCGACAGGCTAATTGCGGAGAAAGGACTCGTCATCGTCGGAGAAACCGTTCCTGAAGACGAGGCCGAGGGCGGCTCCAATTGCCTCGGCTTGCCTAAGAAGGCGCTGGTTAGCGTCGAGAATGCTCAACTGCTGGAAAGTGCCGGGGAAGGAAGCTTAGGTAATACTTCAATAATCATATATCGCATACATATATATATATATATATATATATAAAATAGTAACATATTTTTATAATCTTGGACTTGTTCACATATTTTAAATTATAATAAACAACTAAATGGATTCAAATCAAGAAAATAATATAATATAATTATTGTTATAAAGTTCTCAATAACAGGGCAGTATAAAATTTCGATTATTACCTTTCAGATGTACGATTGGCAAGGTTTGCGAAAGAGAAAGGCGAGCTCCAAGATCAAATAAGCCATCTTAAGCTAGAGTTAGAAGACGAGAGGAGCAAGAGGCGGAAATCCAACTCGAGTGGGGTTACACTAAATGGGCCTAGTTCGGATTTGGATCACGATGATATTCAAAGTATGTTTATCTGGATAAATCTTTTTAATTTTAAACGTAACTTTTTAATTTTGTTTGGTACAATCATTACCATATTTAATTGTTACACAATTTATTTACTTTACAGAAGAAGTAAGCAAACAACTAGCCGAATATAAATTCCGCGCCCAGAAGGCAGAGCAAGACGTGGCAACGTTGCAAGCGACGGTTGCTCGTCTCGAGAGCCAAGTTATTCGATACAAATCAGCGGCAGAAGTTTCGGAAAAATCGGAAGAAGCTCTAAAAATTGAAAAACGAAAACTGCAAAGAGAGGTACGTTCATTTTTTTTAAAATACTATTTATAACCTAAATTATTATCCAGTACTGGACTATAGTTAACTTTTAATTGCTTAGATATTCTTATTTTTTTTACATACTTTATTTTAGCACTTTTTGCACATTTTTATTTTAGCTTCTCAATTTTCTGTAACATTATGCTTTTTTTTAACATTTCAGACAAGTAGTAGTAGTACTGACTCAGATTCCGAATAAGAGGTAGAAATATAAAGTACTTAACAATCTTTCTTTTATGTTTATGTTTGTAATTTATGTGTCTTCTTTTTTTTATTTGTCGATTTTTTAACAATTTTTGCTAATGGTGTCTGTCTACAATTTTTGCTACTTGTATGTTTTTCCCAAGACACTATTGGCCCCGAGATGGCCTAAAAGCCATCTGCACTAACGTGCAGATAATAATCGAAAATGTGGCTTATTCCTCCGTTAGGTTGTCAATTTGAAGCAACAAACTCAGCTAATGGAGGCCACTCAAAAGGCTCTTCTTAAGCATATCAACCGACTCATGAACCGCCCCCCCATCGGAACGCTCTAGACTTCGTAATTTGTAATGTAGTTCGTCTTCTTTCACCACCATTTTGTGCACTTACCTTAATCTAAAAAAAATTCTAAACTACTTCCCCATTACACAATTTATACGAATTAACCACTTTTTTTAATGGAAGTGATGCTTACTGACCTACAAAATGAAGCCTCATTAATAATAATAAATTCGTTTGCACCTTACGTAATTGTTGCTTTAAGTTGTGAAACAAAGTTTCTTTTGCTAACATCACAGTTATCCGTGCTTACTTATGTATAAAGAACCGTTTTGTTTTGCACATAACACGAAAAGAAAATTAATTATAATACAATATCTCACGTTATTAATTATTAAGTAATTATTTTTTTATCTTATAGGCGAGGGAGGCCCAAAGTCGAGCAGAAGAACTGGAGACCGCCAATAAGCACCTAGTGAAGCGTTTAGACAAATTGAAAAATGCTAAATCGGCCCTTTTAAAGGAGCTCTGACAATCATCAAATTCCTAGTATACGTACTACTTACTATGCAGAATAATATAGAGGCGACAACCTACTACATATTTAACGCAATAGACAATTTACTAATAATAAATAAGGTGAACAAACGTAATACAGTAAGGACAATATTTTTTAAATTGTAACGTACGAAACTATTAAATTAACACCAAAAAGGTATAAAAATAAAATTGTGAAAATAGGAAAGAAATTGTGAAAATACAAAAAAAATTTGTGAAAATACAAAGAAAATTGTGAAAATACTAAGAAAATTATGCAATACAAATGAAATTGTGAAAATACAAAGAAAAAATTGTGCCATTCTCCCAGTGCTGTATTGAAACCCGACAAGAACCAAATTTCGCGAAAATTCCCTCGAGCAAATGTGCTTTTCTTAATATGTATTGAATTTTGTACAATTTCGTCTAGATTACTTTATCCCTAACGTAGTTAACCAACATGTTTATCATATGATGAGAGAAATGTTTATTATAGGTGCAGTTTATATCTCCCTGCGAAAAATACTAATTTTGTATCTTAAAGATTGCCATATTAGCAAATAAATCGAGAAGTGATTAATCCTTTTTCGTTGAGCACCACCGTACCTAAATGATCATTTGAAACAAACTGATCATTTGAAGTAAGCCGATCATTTGAAGCAAACTGATCATTTGACGCAAACTGATCATTTGAAGCAAACTGATCATTTGAAGTAAACTGATCATTTGAAGCAAACTGATCATTTGAAGAAAATGATCATTAGAAGCAAACAAACAGTTTTGTTTTAAAGGCGCCTTAATCAAACTAATTAAATTAAATTAAATTTTAAGAGATACAAGCTCGATGTTAACCCGCTTAGCCCAACACTTTTGCAAATATGTTAATTTATTGTATATAGAGCATTATTATTACTCCAATTACTATCATAAATAACACTAAAACCACTTTTAGGTTGTGAAATAGTAGTCTATATTTTCACGATACTTTACGGCCATTGCGCCGGGTTTATTAAAATTTTTATAGTCGAAAAATGTGTTATTTAATTGAATGTACCATAATTGAACGTGAAACTAGATTTGGAGATAACTTTATTTTAAATGAACGTGAAACGTTTAGCACAACACTTTTTGTAGCTGATATTGTAAAAAAGATTGCCTAAGGTACATGCAATATTTTAATTACTGAACAATGTAATATTTATATGAAAAATGTAATATTTATATGAGAAATGTAACATTTATACGGAAAATGTATTATTTATGCGAAAAATGTAACATTTATGTAATAACATTTATTTGAAGAATGTAATATTTATTCGAAAAATGTAACATTTGAAAAGTGTAACATTCGAAAAATGTAACCTTAGAAAAATGTAACATTTGAAATATGTAACATTCGAAAAATGTAACATACGAAAAATGTAACATTTGAAATATGTAACATTTGAAAAATGTAACATTCGAGAAATGTAATATTCGAAAAATGTAACATTTATTCGTAAAATGTAATATTTATGCGAAAAACGTAAAAGTCCACTGCTGCGGTCACGTCGGCTAGTTTTTAAAGTAATAAACGCTTTTCTAGTTGTTGTATTATTGATTTTAGATATTTTATTATGACTTGTATCGCTTTATGCTTGGTTTTATTATGTATGTATATTATTTATATTGCCCTGTTGAGAAAGTTGTACAATAGTTGTAATAGAAATTGGATTTTAGACGCTGGCGTGACCTCAGTCCCTTCTATTGAAATCGATTTATTGTTAGAGTCAAGAAATTTATTGTAAATATATTATGTGATTTTGTGTATACTTTGATTAAACATCCATTGGTAAAGGTTCTTTTTAAAGTAAACTAATTTCTAAAATGCTCTTGTTTTATTTAAACTCGTTCTTTTGTTTCATTTAAATTCGTAATTATGTTTCATTTAAATTTAGTTATTTTCTTTCATTTAAGTTAGTTATTTTCTATCATTTAAGTTAGTTATTTTCTTTCATTTAAGTTAGTTATTTTCTTTCATTTAAGTTAATTATTTTCTTTCATTTAAGTTAGTTATTTTCTTTCATTTAAGTTAGTTATTTTCTTTCATTTAAGTTAGTTATTTTCTTTCATTTAAGTTAGCTATTTTCTTTCATTTAAGTTAGCTATTTTCTTTCATTTAAGTTAGTTATTTTCTTTCATTTAAGTTAATTATTTTCTTTCATTTAAGTTAGTTATTTTCTTTCATTTAAGTTAGTTATTTTCTTTCATTTAAGTTAGTTATTTTCTTTCA
>JAWQRP010003440.1:0-13389 GCA_033557875.1 Quadriops clusia
ATTCAGCGAACAAATTGTGCAACTTATGCAACCAAGTTTACTTGGCAGAATGAAATAGTGAAGTGCACAATATATTGAAGGCGGCACCAAATTTAAATTTTTTATAAAACAGTGCAATCCGAACACGCTGTATGTGTTATGTGGGTGCATGTATTAACCAGACGTGTAATTTTACTTGTCTGTAATTTTACTTGTAAAATTACACGTCTGCAAAATTACACGTCTGTACGTACTAAGTAGGTTTTTCATTTACTCTTTATTTGTCGAGTAACTTGTTGGTAAATCGTTTTTATTTTTGTACTAAGAAAAGGAGAGACCAAGCAGGAGTACGGAATCTTCAAATTGAATTTCTCCCGAAAAGTTATTGTAATTCAACGGCGAAGATTCAATCCGCAAATTTTCACTTTCCTCGGCTCCGAGGAACAAGTGAGATCCTTATATGCATCGGATTTGGTGTTGTCAGATGTATCAGTGTTACAAGATTTCCTAAACAACTTTATGAGGCCGCAAGTATTAAATTCTATATTGGCTCAGCGCGAAAGCACTTTGTGCGGTTAGCGAGAGAAAAATAAAATAAGCAACTTTGCTGCTGCGGTGAAAATTAACCAGCGGAGGCGGAAGACGTGGGATCCGCCGCATTTAAGAGGAAATTTCGCTCGGCACACTTACATGCTTAGAGCGAAAATTAAAAGAAACTTTTAAATTATTATTTGGAATTTTGTTAAAGTACCTACGCTTTGCTCTAGACCAGATGCTCAAGACCAGATGCTCTAGAAGCTAGATGTTTCAAACGAATTTCTGCAGCAATGAACGCGATATACAGTGCCTATACGCGAACAGAGGAACAACGTAATGTCCAGATAGCAGCGTATAATTGACCCTCCTTGGCGGTACTCCAACTTCTAATGGCCCAACTTCGGTCCGCGTCGATTTTTCATTGTAATGATACTTGCAAAGTTAAAATGTGGCCAAATCCAGACAAATAAACCACTATACGTCCGCATGAAGCACTTTAATTGGCTGCTAAATGGATTCGTCCGAGAGAGTTACTCGCCCAGATAGCGTTCACTTAACTATTCTTTAGTCAAGTTGATCTGAAGTAATTGCCCTGTTATTTCTGTTTGCGAGGGGTCGGCCACGCTTTCCGCCGCCGCTTGCCCGGCCGGTGTTGCTCCCGAACCCTGGGATGAATAAAACTTTCAGAAAGATAGCACAGCTCAAGCGCAGTAATCGCATTTAACTTCCCTTAACTTGGGGAAGTAATAATAAATAGGATTTGCTTCTTGGGGTGCGTACCTAGGTATATTGTACGCGCTTGGAGATCTTTGCGGAAAGGACACACTTAAGTTATTTAGATGGTCTGCATTTAATATCCTTTTGTATCTGTAAGAGTGTATAAAATTCAAGTACCACTTATCAATATTTTTGTCTCTCATCAACGTTACCACCTCTGGTCATAATCATGAAATGGTTCAAGCGATTGATCTGAAATTTGGCAAAGAGCTGTGGTTTTTGTCATATAGGATTCTGCTATGAAACCCTTTGCATAAATTTTCACGAAATGATAGTTTTTGTGTAAATTTTTAAAACTGATGAACAATAACAGTTTTGAAATAATTTTCACGTGAAATGTAGTCAAGATACTTCCAACCTATTCGTAGAGTAGGTACCTACATATTCAAGTAAACAATAAAATCATTATGAAAGTTAATTGAAGATGAAAAACACTACATATCCCGACGAAGAGGAGGGTTGCATGAGAGTCCTAGTTTCAATCAATTCCCCATCAAGTCGGGGAATATTAGGGAAGAAAGGCTCTTTTGTTTCACAATTAAGGCCATTGATTCAGCGAAAGACAATGAGTGATTGTCGGGCGGGCAGACAAGAACATCGAAGTATTTAATCTATTGTTTTCCGGTCACCATCGCTCAGCGTGTCGTGACGGATTCAACCCGTCTAACCCCCGCCGCACTAACTAACTGTATCGACTAAACAAAGTTATACATAGTTCCAGCCAGCGCTCGATCTAAGGCAAGAATTTTCCAAATGGCCGATTTTGGTCGCTTTATGGTGCGCTAACTCGCCCGGGAAAGGGTTTTGCCCATTATTGCGAAGAAGTACTGTTTAATGGAACTAATAATTGATGGTGCTGGATTATGAGCAGCTCAGTATTGTTTCTATGATAGTTGAATATTGTATCTGCGATAGTTGTTAGTTGTGATATTGTATCCGTGATAGTTGAGCATTGTTTATTGAAAATCCATCTCTTGTACAAGTATGCCCATTCTGTAGAAAGTTTTTCATAGGCAAACTGAAAGGGCCTATCTATCTAATGCCCCAAGTAATTAAAAAATCGTTTTTCGTATCACCGAACCGCTGATGGACCAGAGTGCCTCTTGAAAGCCCGATAGGCACGGCAGTTACTAAACTAAACTCATTTAGGATGGGAATCGTCAGGCAGCGCTACCGGCACCGGAACCCATACGTCCTCCTGGAAAAGACATTTACATATCGGCGCAGTCAAGTTAGCGGTGCTTTTTTCGGGCCAAAAGGGGAAGTTGTGAAATTAAATGGAAAATTAAAAAGCAATCAGGGCGAGAAGAGCTGTCAGGTCTCGATAGGATCCCTTTTCCCGATATCAGCGGCTTCGGCAGGGCGCGGGGCGGTCGAAAGTCGGCTGTACAAATCGGGCCACATATGTCAAGTTGGCCGGCACGGTCACGTGGCCGCGTTGTGTGGCGACAAGGACGGCACCAGCGAGTGCGAGAGGAGTTTCCCAATCAATAGAGCGTCGCCGTGGCAACGACGCCACCAAGCGCGCCACGCGGCCTTCATCCAAGATGTGGCGCCGCCGCTCGGCGAACATAAACTTCTTAATTACTTGCCAAGCATTTTAACGAGATAAATAGGGAAGAGTTTCCGTTTCCGCGATAAACATACTGTGTTCTGTTATTCCGGGTTAAAGAGAAAAGAGGAGAGTTCCCGTTTAAATGCAGCCACTCCTCGGTGCTCCGCTGCGGAGATTTTTATCTCTTGATCGTTTTGGAATAAGCGCCTTGAGACGTTTTGCTGTTTTCATTTTCCATTTGGAATACTCGAAGAAAAATAAAGGCGCACTTAGTTTGTCAAATGTTATGTTAGATGTGCCTTGTTCTTCTTCTTTTACTATCCCCTTGGCATTACGTCGTGACTCGGAAACACATATTTTGCTACGTTCCCAATCCTATTATTATTATTATCAACTGGTACTTCCTGTGGTCACAGGATTTTAGTTTTTGTTAAAATCATCGTTAGTCCGATTCTTTCTGAAAGACCTTCCAAATCGTGGATCATCTCTTGTAATGCGTATAGGCAATTACCGAACAAAACCACATCGGTCTCTAATAGATGACTAAAAAATCTTCTATCTACATCAAGTCCTTTTCATCCTTACTAGATTTGTTTAAAGATGTAATTTTAAGAGAATTGCTTTTTATTTTTAAAATCTAAGATAATGCGTGAAATGTAAGTATAATGTGGTGATTGCCCTGATTCTGATAACTCACATAAAATGAGAAATTAACAAAGTTACATAAAATGAATAACTTACAACTAAATATCGTAATATTTCTAATAGTTGTAGTAGAAGTGAACTTTTCCTCAAAGCCCGCAATTTCATCAGAAAACTCCTTCGCCTCCAGTCGCAGAATTTTTTTGGTGTCTGGGTTGGGTCGCGTCGTTAAAAACTAGGCGAGCGATCAGCGCGTAGTAGATAATGATGTAATAAAAATTCATGACCGGGGCATTCAGTCATATTGACACTTCTTTTCCGAGGGCTTATCTCCCTCGAGCGAAACGAATCGCGTGGAACCGTCCTGTGATTAAACTATCTGATAAATAAAATAATAAAACGTCCTATGTGGAATAAGGTCACAGTGTTCATTAAAACGCCATAAAATGATGCCATGGGGACGCCCCCGTCCCCTCTACGGACGCCCTTGCGTTCGACAGCCATTGTAATGAAGTTGAGGCTTCGGCGAAAGATAGGATCTTAGGCGCTGAACGATCTTCAATATACTTTTTTTAAATCGGACACAATATTGTATATGAACTTTTAATTTTGAAAGTGATGTAAGTTCAATAATTGCAAATAGGTACTTTTGATAATATGGTCAAACTTCAAGTTCTAAATTTGGGTATTCACGACTTTCATGACAATAATGTTCACATATATGTTTGGAACAAAATTTATAGATAAATAGGATCACAAGAAATTATTTCATGTAAGTTTAATCGGGACATTCGTTTGTACCAATAAGTGATAACAGAATTTGGTGTGAAAAAAATGCTAATAAAAAATTAATTTACTGTGTGTCCCCAAGCTTAATATTGTCGAAAAGAGCCACAACAAAAAAAAATCTGATTTCAAAAATTGAGAGAGAGAGAGAGAAAGAGAGAGAGAAGGAGAGAGAGAGAGAGAGAAAGAAAAAGAGAGGGAGAGAAAGAAAAAGAGAGGGAGAGAAAGAAAAAGAGGCAGAGAGAGAAAGAAAAAGAGGCAGAGAGAGAGAAAGAAAAAGAGACAGAGAGAAAGAAAGAAAAAGAGACAGACAGAAAGAAAGAAAAAGAAACAGAGAGAAAGAAAGGAAAAGAGGCAGAAAGAAATAAAGAAAAAGAGACAGAGAGGCACAACCAGAGATTTAAGTAAAAGCGTTTTCAAACAGGGAAGTTTCCATTTTAGTTTGAAGGCCTCTGGAAGCATACACTCGGATGATATCGCTGTCCTGGCGCCATGCGAAGCAGCGCTATCTCTTCAATCAGCGACTTGGTGGGCCGCCGCGCCGCGACGGGGGCGTCGGGACGTCGTCGGCTCTTGTGACATTACATTACGCCGGGGCGCGTACATAAATTCTTCTCGAGCGTCTGCCCACTCTATTAAGCCCCGAAACTACTACGTATTATGCTAAACCAAAAACTCGCTTCCAGGGTGTATTACAAAATGAGAAAGTTTTACTACACAAGTTGAAATAACTTACGCGGAAAAAATTGCCCTCATAAACATACATATTACCGCGCCTGAGCGGCGCGGGGGCGGCAGGCGGGCCCCGGTCTCGCCTCCTGCCTTCCTGCTTGGTTATCTTTACGTTGAAAGTAATTCAATTAAACAGAATTTACAACTAATCGTAAAAAAGTTGCTATTTGGGCGTATTGGGCAGTTTCGCGCTTGAGGGATGATGATCTACTTTTTATGGGGGTCGTCCTTTGTGATAATCAACTTTGTCCTTTGATCTTTTAATAATCATTTGATTACTTAATAATCATTTGATTACTTAATAATCATTTGATTACTTAATAATCATTTGATTACTTAATATTTATTTGGCGTCTATAACACTAAATTAATTGTGCATATCCAGATCATTTTCTATTATGTTGTTCATACCAAAACCAAAACCCACAACAACCAAACTTGTATATGAGCGGTTAAGATACTATTAAAAAAAATCAACCTTAGGACAGTTTCAAATAAATCAACAATAACTTTAGGACACTTTCAAAACAAACGACTCATTTTCATAGATACTGTTCAATCGTCAAATTACGAAAATGGGATTAACGAAGAAAACCTTGTTTATACAACGATAAAGATCTTGATGCCGGTGAAATGGATATTGTCATATAAGATAAGTAATAAGCAAGGTCTACTGTAGCCCATCTACGGCCACTAAGGATAAGAGAGAACAGGGTAGTTGTATCAGTGCACAAGTCGATTACAGTCAATCTTGTGGAACATTTACGGCCCCTAGTACCCTATTTAGGTGGCAGACACACCATTCATAAGGATATCCTACAGGACAATTATTCCTCGTTATCATCTCCGTGGAAGCATATATGGGGGTGTACCGGGCGGGGAGATAGGGCAGCTATCGAAAGCGGCCTTAGGCGCGATAGAGCAAATGTAATAGCGGGGGTTGCCGGGGGTAAAAGGTAAAATGTGTTAGAACTACGCCAAACTTAGCGAAACTCGCTGCGAAGTGGAACGAGGCAAACGTGTTTGTATCAAGGGTGGATAGGTGCCTGCGTTAAGTCCTTCTTCCTGTTCTAGGGGCATCCAAACGAACTGGGTGACATGAGAAGATAGATGTGATAAACCACTAAGCTGTACATAAATGCCTATATTCAGAAATGTATATGTACAGGAATGACGAATCTCTTTATCAGTAGAATGCTAGGGTGCCATTTATCGGCAGAACTGCACAATGAATATGAGGGTAACCCTGAAAGAAAGTTATTGCCATAGAGTTATCCCGAGTTCCAAGTTATGGCTCTTAGGGAAATAGCCGGTTTCGCTATATTCTGCTTATTACTTTCTTCAGCTTCTTGCTATCTTTAGCTTCTTGCTATCTTTAGCTTCTTGCTATCTTTAGCTTCTTGCTATCTTTAGCTTCTTGCTATCGTTAGCTTCTTGCTATCTTTAGCTTCTTGCAATCTTCAGTTTCTTGCAATCTTCAGCTTCTTGCAATCTTCAGCTTCTTGCAATCTTCAGCTTCTTGCAATCTTCAGCTTCTTGCAATCTTCAGCTTCTTGTAAACTTCTGCTTCTTGTAAACTTCAGCTTCTTGCTATCTTCAACTTCTTGTAAACTTCAGCTTCTTGCTATCTTCAACTTCTTCCAATCTTCAGTGTCCCCCAACCTTCAGCGTGTCCCAACCTTCAGCGTGTCCCAACCTTCAGCTACCCGGATCTCCCCTTCTGCTTTATCACACCTAAAAGTTTCTTCAGCGTTAACCCAGCATAAATATTAGAGGACAAACGAAATTAACTTATTTATGTGCAGGAGAGGGGCTTATTTATTGTGCCTGAATAGATGGGAATGGAACGAAGCCCTTTCCTTGGGAAAGCTTCTCGCTTTCCGCGAGATTCGTTCGTCTGCAGATTACCCGGAGAGGGCAATTAGCGAGCCCCTGAATCTGGGTCATGCCTGGAAGGGCCTTCCTCAGTTACAAAAAGGATAACATTAAGTTTCAATTGAGTTTGGGCATCGGCACCTACAGATGTTAAATCGATGTTTTTCATATATTCGTAAGTTTTCAAATATAAAAATCTTCAAATATAAAAATCTTCAAATATATAAATTTTCAAATATATAAAATTTCAAATATATAAATTTTCAAATATATAAAGTTTCAAATATATAAATTTTCAGATATATAAATTTTCAAATATATAAATTTGACTCCTCCGCATAATTTTTGCGTAGTCCCCCTCAAGGATTCGCCTTCCAATTCCGCGGATATTTACAGCCAAACCCAGCTGCCTAAAAATCGGAAACTTGCAATTTACTAGTGGCTAAAGTATGAAGTCGAGGGCTGCTAGGGAAAGTCGCCCAGAAACTTTGCACTTAGCAGTAATTGGTTCTGCGGTTCGGACACGGTCCACATGGTGATAGTCTTTGGAAAAGCGAGGGAAATATTGCAATATCCGGCCGCGCATCGATTGTACTTTGGTAGCCCAGTGACAACGGCGGCGTCAGCTTGGATTGTGTAGACTATTTTTAGAATGAAACCCCTGCTGCGCCGGGAATCAAAAGGAATACTTACAGATACACGTTTGCTACACGGAAATGGAAGAACACTGCTTTTATCCTTACCTGTAACAAAAAAAAGTAAATTAAGTTTTTTGACTCGATTGTAAGAATATGTAAAGAACGTAATCAAAATACTGACTTAAGTAAAACCTTATACTCCGTTAGTGGGTCCTTAAGCCCGAGCGCCCCTTCACCCTTATTACCGCCGATCAAGATGAATGTAAAAGTCAATCGAAGCGAGCGAAGGGATAAATTTCCATAGAACTGTCCGCATTTTGATAAAATAACGGCGCGGTGACTTATTTCTCTTTCAAAGACTTTTTTACTTTCCACCGAGCCCGAGCTCCTCTCGATTTAATTTTGTATTTTTTATTTATTCTTCCTCGTCCCGCCGCTGCAGGCCGGGGGCTTCTCTGGGGTAATTATTCAGATCAAAGTGACACGGACTTCAATATAGGCCCGGCGAAGAAGACCTCAACTTTCAGACTTCTTCTGCGAAAACGCAACGATTACTTTTGCAAAAAGACAGTTTTGCGAAAAGTCATTTTTGCGAAAATACTCTTTTGTGAAAACACACTTTTGCGAAAATACACTTTTGCGAAAACCCATTTTTGCGAAAATACACTTTTGCGAAAACACACTTTTGCGAAAATACACTTTTGCTAAAATTCTACAGTTACTTTCCTACCGCATTGATTTCTTTCGAGCAACTCTCCTCAACACTGCAGCATTCCTTTTTGTTTCGCAGCGAAGGGTCGCAGCCGACACTCCCCGGGACGGTTCAGGGTAAACCCCATCAAATCTTATCCCTTGCAAATAATCCTAATTTTTACTACCCTCCGTGATCCCTTAAACATGCTTATACACCATCCAGAGCCCGCCCTTTAACACTAAATTGTCGTCCCATGTCCAAGTGGATTAATTGCCTATAAAATCCTGACGACTGGGTCCTGGCGTAAGGACCTGAGGGACGCCGGCGACTGCGGTCCGTATGGCCTACAACCTGGGACTTTATGTCCTTTTAAGCTAAGATATATCCTCACACCATCAAACGCGCATAAAACCGGGCACTAAATATAAGTAGAAGTGCGATAGCAGTAAACAAATTTTAAGGACAAAAGTCTTTTAGCGAGTACGTGCACGGGAAGACGTGCAATTGCGTACGTTTGCCTAAAATTCTCAAGAAAAAATCGTGAAATTAACTTGATTTTGCATTGAAAGTAATATCTCTACCCATAATAGCTGTGTTCGATGAAATAGGGGGCAGAGTAGAGCAGAGCAGAGAAGAGCAGAGCAGAGTAGGGCAGAGAAGGGAAGTTCCATCGAACGCGTTCGAGCAATACAATAACAAATTTGTAGGTTATGCCATTGACTTTTGGTTGTTGTTGCGTTTAGAATACGCGCGAAACCCCCACTCCGTTTTGCACTCACTTTACCCCTGCTTTCAACCTGGAGCATAATCAGAGTAACCTAGGGCGCACTAGTTCTAATGAAATGACCTCATCGAACACGGAGCACTACTTTGCTCTGTTATCATCGAACAGAAAAGTGTAAAATAGGGCGCCCCAGAGCAACCTGGGACAGAGCATCGAACACAGCTAATATTACATTAGTATGATTACTATTATCATATATGCATGTGCTATTATACGACTTGCATGACAAGATTTAATGGTGCGCCTCCGCCAATTGAGCAAGTATAGGCACTTACTTGGGATATAATTCTTTTTTGTTTGTTTATAACTTAGATTACCGTATTTCGATCGTGTTTGTTATTGGTGAAAATTACGCCCACCTACAAACAAAACATAAACCAAAGATCGTTTTTCTTTTTCTTGGCCGCCAATGCGCCGAGGTAGTTTTACTTTTACAAGGGGCCCCATCCGAAACCGGCCCTAAAACCGGCGGAAAGCTTAGAGTAAGCAACAGTTAAGCAGGTTATATTTGACATCGTCAATTTAAACGTTAGCCGGCGTGATGAGAACCTCGCCGTTAATTGCGTATTCTGCAGGGTAATAAACATAATCGTTAGAGCGACAAGCATGAATCCGCCGTTTGGTACCTTCAAAGAGATTACGTTTCGGAGGTGATTGCCTATTAAAAAATCCCCGGAAAAATTGCTTAGACGTCGCCGCCCCCTCGCGCCCCCCGATGTCTCCTCGTGCCCCCAAGTATTCTCAAACTCTGACATTTCCTCTTACTCCGTCAACCCCCCAAAGCCTCCCGCCACCCGCCCACGCCTCTTGTTCGGTCGCGAGGAATTTTACTGTTATAGGCGTTTCGGGTGGCTCTTAATATTTTAATGACGTTTGTGAATAAGGGGAGTAACATCTGTAAGTCGTTTAGCAACGTTGATACCACTATAAAGTATGAAATAAGGTTGAGTTATAATGAGGGGGGCTTTTGTTTCGTCAGCATTGGGCACCGACTTGAATAACCAAGCATCCCTCTATAGAGGCATCCCCCTATAGAGGTATCCCTCTATAGAGGTATCCCTCTATAGAGGTATCCCTCTATAGAGGTATTCCTCTATAGAGGTATCCCTCTATAGAGGAATGCCCCTATGACGGCATCCATGCTATGGATGCCGTCATAGCGGCAACTACCGTGACCCTGTTGCATTTACTTATTTATTACTATATTAGTTTTCGTACACACGAGGAAACACGTTAAACGTTCTGCTGGGGTCGGGCATTTAAAATTTCATCCAGGGCAATTTGAGTCAAAAGTTGCAATTGACCGTGCGTCCCTTCATAAAGCCTTTATAAAGCTTCCACTCGGAACGTTAATATTTAATTAATACGAAATTAATCTCAGATGCAACAGGTCCTCGAGTATACAAGGTAATACAGATACCATTTGTGGAAACATTATTAAACCGCCTTATTAAAATTTCAAACTTAATGAATTTGCAGATAACTCTTAATTGATTTTTACTTTTTCAATTATTTCGCATCGCGGCTTCTGAGCGGATTTCCATGGGAAATTATTTTCTCTCCCGCTCGTGTTTCGCACTATTTAATTTGTTTCAGATTTCGCAATGTATTGTAATCTAAAATATTGTACTTTCATTTGATATTTATTGGATACATACTTGAATATCAATCGTTTTTATTGAACATATATAATTTTTATTAGTAATTCTCGACAACATATTGTATTTAGTTTTAGCAAAGCATCCTCGTGTGCCCAGCGCACCAGCAATAAAAACATGCCCAGCCTCCTTAGGACCAATTTAAAACTGCATCACGGTCAAAGGACGGGGCCCATGCCATATTGGCTGATGCAAATCTATGGTAATGAGGTCGGTCTGATTGTTCGTCCGTCAGAGGGCGTTGTTTATGTGATCAGGGCACATTGTTGCAACGTGTATTATGGCACCATTTTGCGTTACAAACTGCTTCCCATTTATCGGCGCGGAGGTATTTTATGTGTCCCCTGTTCAGCACTGTACATTCGCACATACACACGTGCACACATTGATTCGCCATTCAGGATCAGATTTCACATTCGAATGTTTACGTAATCGCGCGCTGCTGCACTTACTGTATGTAGCAAATTGATTTACCTAATCTGCATTTTATCTTCGCCGGGATCTGTCGCGTCAACGGCGTCATTATTATGAGTAATGAAAATAAATTCGGTTTCGTGTAACGTACATTATATTCCTACGTAATTTTAAAAAGTAGGTAACTTAATATAATCTAAAAAATGTACGCATAAAATTATCTGAAAAATGTATAAAATAATTTGAAAAATGTATAAAATAATCTGAAAAATGTATAAAATAATCTGAAAAATGTATAAAATAATCTGATAAATGTATAAAATAATCTATAAAATGTATTGCATTATACCCGGACAGTTTAGAATATTCGGTTTACTTTAGCTGGATGCACATATAAACAATTCTGTTTAATTGTAACAATGTTATGGTGTTTATTCCCAGTCGGGCTATTTTAAACTTTAATTACTGGAAACAGATGGCGCGGTTTCGCTCGACCGTTTCATGAGCTCCCAGTTTTTAGAAAAGGTACGTACAGAATTGCATATGTATGTAGCTGCATTCTTGAGGCATCGAGTTTTCATTTTGGTCAATTTTATAACAAGTTGACAGCTAAACAATCAACTTAGTAAAGCGAACTATACTAAACGAATTAAACTAATATGAGCTAAAGTAATTCGGACTAGACGAACTAAACTAATACGAGCTAAACTAATTCGGACTAGACGAACTAAACTAATACGAGCTAAACTAATTCGGACTAAACTAAACGAACTAAACTAATGTGAACTAAACTAATAAGAACTAAACTAATACGAACTAAACTAATGCAAATTAAACTAATACGAACTAAACTAAAGAAAATCGCCATGCAGAAATGATTCTACATTAAGTAACAGTCGGCGATTGTTCAGAAACCCGCTAAACTGGCGCTTGGGAGCCCATCTCCTGGAATCTCACAATTAAGCGCCGTTGAAAAGACAATATCCTTAGATTTTATTAGATAATACATTTCGCTGTCCGGAATTCTGCAATTTTCCCGCTGTGCGCCAGCCCTGAATGATGAGTGCCAGGAATTCAAATCGAATCCCGGTCTCAAATTAACGCCCCACTCATATCTTATCGCCAGGTGGCAACGGCCCTTAATGCCTTCGCAATCTTTATTGTCTGGAAACTGTTATAAATACTCTCTATGTGACATTAGACTAACGAATATTGGAAGCTGTTGCTCGTTGAAATTCATGCCAGCCAACTGTTCTCACCCTCCTTTAGCAGCTACCAGACGCTTTCTCTTAAGAGGGTTGCTACCCTATGCTGTCCTCTTATAGAGACTGGAATATTATTATTTTGTACACAATTTGTTTCATTTTAGGGAATCTATATGCTGACATAGGCAACCAAATATGCATGTTTGTGGTACGGTCTGTGCGGATAACTTGAATTCATCATAGCTTCATTCCGAACATCAGCAGCCTTAGATGGTGTTGATGAGGAGGATGATGATGATGATGAGGATGATGATGATGATGATGATGTATTCCTATGAATTAAAACCCACAAAAAAAAACGTTTATTACTCAGTAATATGCAAATACGCGAACTGAAGACGGAAGGCTCATATTTATTTCAGAGCAAAAAGTAGTTTCGTAATTCCGTGCGGTACAACTCGGACCTCATGTATGCATTTTTTATTTAAACGTCGCCATACGCGCAATTGCAGACCGTGCTCGCCATCAATATTTTACTTTGCATCCTCCCTTATTGTGCTCCTTCATCGTATGCAATATAATCTTTTCTATTATTCATCTTCGCCTTCCTATCTTCGACGCCATTTCGCCCGGCTCCTCTCGAACGGCGTTCTTTATCGTTACTTGTTTTCTTTTTTGAATGCTCCTTCGGAAAATTGGCTTTTTCTGTTATACTTCATGTTTTCTATTTGCTTCAACTTTTCTACTTGCTTCAACATTTCAATTTGAGTCAACTTTTCTATTTGCTTCACGTTTTGTATTACTTCATTTTTTGTATTATTTCATTTTTTCTATTTGCTTCATTTTTTCTATACTTCATGTTTTCTATTTACTTCATCTTTTCAATTTACTCCATCTTTTCTATTTACTTCATCTTTTCTATTTACTTTACCTTTTGTATTGACTTAATCCTTTCTATTTGATTTTCCTTTTGTATTGACTTAATCCTTCCTATTTGCTTCAATTTTTCTATTTACTTCCTCTTCTATATTCAGTTTGCCTTTTCATTTTTTCTCACCTTCTGTATTTAATACATCCGTTCTATTTGATTAAATTTTTCTATTTACTTCATCC
>JAWQRP010003441.1:0-13388 GCA_033557875.1 Quadriops clusia
TTTCATATATAATTAATATTGTAAGTAGCAATTAGTAATATTTTATTTCTACATGTATTTAATAACTCATGTTTTTGTAGTTAACACCTGATGATGGGTATATAACCCGAAACCGGTTGTGTTTTTTAAAAAATAAATAGTTGAAGTACAAAATACTTATATCATTATATTAATTTGTAATACTTAATTAACGAGAATATGTATATACATATATATCCATACTACTTTATAAAATGCAAATACCATGTAGATAGATAGATAGATAGTTCTCATCATCGCAGGGCCAAAACTGTTCACGGAAAAATCTGAAATTTGGACGGCCGGTAGATCGGTATTCGTTGACGCGCACTAAGAACCGGGTTTCCCCTACTCCCCCGGCAAGTCAACTTTTCGAGGCCCCAAATGACCGAAATTTCCCATTTAAGCCCACGTAAATTCTTTCGTGTTTTCTTTTTATTCTGTATCCATGATAATGGAATGTAGAAAGGGAAGGACTCTTCAATTTCAATGGTTTAAAAAGAGAAGGACATATCGATGGTAAGTAGGAACCTCGCGTTTTAATTTGAAAAGTAGTAATTTTATTTGTCAACATGACGTTTAGTCCTAACGAGGTTAGGTTAGGGGAGGCCCCATTTTAATTTGAACGGAAGCTGTCAGTTTTGATTGTCATCGTGACGTTTATTCACGTTGACTTCTCTTTTGCCGACTTGCTAGGATTCTGTCCGATCTGTTAGGTCTGTAACCTTGACTATTTATCCGCGACATAAATATACACGGTTTTACACATGAGATCACAGAATCCAGAAAAACTACCTAACATCGTTTTCTAGGCAGCGTATCAATTTGAGATATAGCCTTTGTATCCTTTCCATTTCCGCGAGGTTACAGTGGATGGGCAAGACCTGAGTATGAAACTATAGCTATTTTGAGTTTTGAAATCTTTTGAAATCGAGGCCCCACGAACTTCGCAATTTATAGCCTGCAGAGAGATGTAATTATTTTGCGCTGAGTGGCGACCTCTATTAAGTACAGTTGGTACGCCGCGTATGAATCAATGATAACCTAAAAACCTTTACTGTGATATTCAAGTTCTTTATCGTATTAACAACTATTAAAAGACAGTTTATGCTTCTTTTTCTATTTCGTTTTTGGAGAAGCTTATCTGCTGCTCGGGTAAGAACAAATATTGTTCGATACATTGCTACGCTTTAAGCTGTTTACTACGATGAAAGATGGAAATATTTACCAAACAAATGGACTCTAAACGAAGGCCAACATGACAGACTTTTGAGAAATATGTATGTATGTCCCAAAAGTCATGAAGATGTACCCTCAAACTAGACAATTAGACAAGTGAAAAGGTACCAATGGTTTTAATGATGAGAACTTATCGAAAATCTAGAGCGACGAACTTGAGAAAGTAAGGCCTTTGGTGAAGAACGAACAAGAGAAGAAACAGGAACGAAGAACATTATTTGGCCGATAGTTTAGTCGAGTTGGTTGTATTCGCTCACACTAGGCAAAGTATGTATTTAATTGTATGTGATTGGCGATCGTATTCAACTTTTCTGTCGGCCGATTAAAATCACTTAGGTGTGCGCACTTACATTTATCTGTCATTCTATTAAACTGTTGTCCGATAGTTGAGTTTGCAGCCTTCGGTGGGCCTAACTAAACACTGCACTGTTAGTAAATATTCCAGGTCACGGGGAAGAAGTTGGGATGTCGATTTTCGAAGCAAATGCCACAAGACGTTTTACCGATTGATAAAAGGCAAGTGTTTATATGGAAGACGTGGTCAACACAAGCCTTACATAAAATACATTTGACAAAATGCACTTGAACCAACAACATGTTATAGAAAACCGATTTTGTGCAATTATTTAAACTTTAAAAACTCTTTTCTGTAAAGTGACATTTTCGACTTACCAGCTTATTTCCACGGTTATATACTGGACTTTTTTCTTTATAAAAACCAATTTGCTCTTTTGAGGCTGATTTATTTTGTACGTTCATTCTGTGATTTTACATTTTTTTCAATTGCATATAAACTTTCAATTAATAATAACGTGCAGCATTTTGTCAGCTCCTTTTTTTCGCAATGTCAAATAAAAATGAAGGAAAGATTTGCACCAAGGAAAAATATATATTGCCACTTGAATCTATCTATTATTTCTATGAAAATAAATAATTGGTGCAATTCGATAGATGCGACAGCATTTTGCAATCTTTTGTATATTTACGTGGAAACGTATGATTCCGTTCACTTTACTGATTCCATGTAATGTATTCTCAGCTTCATATGACGATGTTACGATGAAATTTTCTGTACTTGCTCGAGACGCTGAGAAACTCAAGGAGGTACCGTTCCGATCTGACAACTCCGTTTTCAAGGAGGGTAAAGGAAAAAAGCGAAAGATCAAAGAGCAACTTTGAAATTTATCTTCAAAATGAAACGACAAATTTTGGACTATAATTTACCTTTTTAATGTCTAATTTATATAAGGTTAGTAAACATAGATTTATATTAAGCAAAAGGACGTGAACTTTTGTTCTGCTAAACCTTCAATACCAATGGTATTAGGGTTACTTTCAATGTTCAATTTAATCATCTACTGGGCCCTCAACTATTTTAATTTTAATTACAATTAAGAATATTGAATTTTTAAAAAGAACATATGGGTGTTAACCCTATGCTTCGATTCTTGAAGAAAACCACAAAACCAATAAAAGTAGAAAATTTCAAAATTTTAAAAATTTAATAATATATACTCCTGAAGAAGATTTTATTAATAAAACGAAACGTTGTGCAATATAGAAGCTTTGATTCAAGGACCGGTAGACTCAATATTAAAAAAATAATAATTATAAATACACAACGTTAAAGAAAAAAAGTTAAACCTTGATTAAAATTATAATATTTAGTAAAATTTGACTGTAACAAAGGAATTGTAATACAGACTAATGAAAATAGAAATTAAATAAATGAAACAAAAAATAGAAAAGGTCATCAGAGGGGGTGGAGGTTTAAAAAATCTTGCAAAAATTATTCACATGTACAAAATTTTGATTGTTTTTTCTTATTAGCAAGAAAGTAAAAAACTTTTATATAATAAAATTTTGAAATTAGAATATAGTTTCTTAGATATTTTCCAAGTAAACAGTGATTTCAGAAATTTATTTTATTTCGAAGATAGGGCATGTAGCGTTTTACAAGTTAATACTTCATATTAGTTCATAAATGTCCAAATATTTATTAAAAATAACAATGTTGTTGAAATCACTCGCCCGAGGGCTCTTACAACTAGAATTTATAAATATTATCTTAATCGTGACCTTTTGTCTATGCTGTACAATAGAAAAAC
Source organism: Quadriops clusia (assembly GCA_033557875.1). Classification (NCBI taxonomy): domain Eukaryota; kingdom Metazoa; phylum Arthropoda; class Insecta; order Coleoptera; family Hydrophilidae; genus Quadriops; species Quadriops clusia. The sequence goes on from JAWQRP010003441.1 coordinate 3,366, forward strand.
CATTGAAATGTCAATCGCATAAAGATCTAGGCATCATTTTATTTTATTTTAAATAGTATTTATCAATCATTAAATCAATTACATAAACACCTCGCCGACAGCGTAGTGTTTTTTCCAAGACGCTCTATGTAGTGTCACTCTGTGGTACCATTCGTGAACCATACAGAACATGCGTATTACAAAATGAGCAACGGCAGAAACATGAAGGCTGCACGCAACAAGTACGAATCGCAAGCAGTTGTTGCGCACGGGCAGACAGCTTTGTGCCAAGTGCCTGTACCAGAAAAGAGAAATTACAGTTTAATGGGTCTTCTATACCATGAGCCACTGCATTGTCCCATGCGTTGGACCGCACAATGGGCAAGGACAATTGTGTAGCAAATCGTAACCCATGCTAGACCAAACACAATGGACTATGGCTTGTGTTGGCCTAATATGGACCATTGTATAAAGCAGCCTTAAAATTACTTCAGTCAAAATTATAAGTTTTATGTTAACGTCAAGTTGACATCTGTCAAGTGTATAATTTTAGGTTAATGTGAAGTTGACGTTGTCTTGCAAGGTTTAATTTAATTGTCAAATTGACACTTCTTTTAGGAGGAAATGGGTGCGTCCACTATGTAAAATTCTTTATAAACAATTTAAGGTTCGTTCAGACTATACGTTCAGTCTCCTTTCTTTTCCATATGGAAGGGTCATTTACATGAATTATATGAAAAAGAATGTGAGTATACACACTTTCCGTTCCACCCACAAACCTTTTCGTGCCGTTGCGTTCCCAATTAATTCCATACGTTTTTTTGACGGAGAAGTCAAAATCTGACGGAACCTATTTGGTTTGTGGGAGCATTGCTACCGAAGCACTTTCCTATTCGCTCTGTAGAATTTAGTTAAATTCTGCCATTAATAATTATAATAAATATATAAAAAGTTTTTTAAAGAAACACTTTTATTTAAGTGCACTAAAATGTAAAAAATATTTTTTGACAATAAAACCGTTACCTGAAAAATAAAATATTTATTTCCAAAGAAGACTTTTATATTACAAAAATTGAGTTTTATAACTTTTAATATCTCTATACAAAGGTACACATTTCAAAATTTACCCTTTTATTTCTTTTTAGTGAATTTTGAATTGTACCTTCTTATAGAGATAATTTTGCAAGTATTACCAGTTATAAGCTATATTGAAAGTTAAAAGTTTTCTTTGGATATAAGTAAGTATTTTACATGAATATATTCGTAAAGAGAAACGCCCCACGCTTTTATTTTTTACTCCTAGAAAGTTAAAAATAAGGTAACGGTTTTATCGGATGGAAAATAAAGTAAAATAAAATTAAATAAATAAAATAAATTAGAATTAAATTGAAATAAAATAGGGAATGGGTACTGGACTTAAAACTAGAATAGGAACGATAACTGAACTAGGTACGATGACGGGATGGAAAATAAAGTAAAATAAAGTTAAACTAAATAAAATAAATTAGAATGAAATTGAAATAAAATAGGGAATGGGTACTGGACAAACTAGAATAGGAACGATAACTGAACTGGGAACGATGACAGAATGGAAAATAAAGCTAAACTAAATAAAATAAATTAGAATTAAATTAAAATAAACTATGAGATGGGTACTGACTTGAAACTAGAACGGTAACGGGAACTGAAACGGGAACGGGGATGGGAAGGAAAACAAAGTACAATAAAGTTAAACAAAATAAAATAAATTAGAATTAAATTAAATTAAAATAGGAGTGGGTTTATACTAGAACGGAAACGGGCACTGAAACGGAAACGAGGACGGGAAGTAAAATAAAGAAAAAAATAAAATGAAGTAAAATAAAATAAATTAGAATTAAATTAAAATAAACTATGAGATGGGCACTGACTTGAAACTAGAACGGTAACGGGAACTGAAACGGGAACGGGGATGGGAAGGAAAATAAAATACATTAGAATGAAATAAGGGAAGGGTACGGAATAGTTAACCTGAAATTAGATTGGGAATGGGGATTGAACCGTAAACGAGAACGGAAAGGGAAATAAAATATCTTGAAATAAAGAAAAATAAAATTTAAAAAAAGTAAAAATAAAATTAAATTAAAATACAGGAATGGTACGGGACGGGACGAGGCGGGGCGAAACCGGAAAGGGATAAAAAAATAGAAAAGACGAGGAAAATAAAATATGTAATCTATTTAAAAAACAGGCATAAATATTCTTCTCATTCAAACAATGTCTTGGCCTCTCTTTCCACTTCCTCAATGTACATTTCACACTTGCCCCTTTTAAAAAACCACGTACTTCAAGTTTCGTTCGAAGAACGACGGGTCTGCTAGTAGTCTTATAAAATTTATAATGCATAAATTAAATTTAATGTAGGCAAATAGAATTTTACTACAAAACAGCACAAGCATGCACATTCAATCATCACTAAAATTGCCTATAAAATTTTGCGAGCATTTTTACAACATTTACAATACTTAACATAGATTTTAATCTCCATTTCGCATAGTTGGATTTCCACGTAGTAAGACGTAACGCCCCCTTATATTACATGCGAAGCGCCTAGAAGATAAATTGCTTCAATTACAGTTAGAAGCAAGTAAACTAAATTTTCACTAACGATAACCTAAACTCGAAGCAATTTAAATTTTCGCCTGTTACGCTACGTTAGAATAATAGCACATTTGAAGTTCCCTAACGTTATTTTTGGTTATTCTTATTAAGTTTCGTTCATTTCATTAAACTAAAACTGGGATTAAACATAGAGCTCGTATAACTTTAAGGTGAAATCCCAGTGGTAACTTAATTAATAATTTCGCCTCTAGTTGAATTAATAAGCGTCTTCAAATGTTCTGTTATGTTTTTAATTAATGGGCAAGCAGGTGAGCAATAAGTTAATTTGTTTGAAGTATATTCTCCCACAAAAAAATATTATATTAATCATAAAATGACGCCCATATTATGTTATTACTTTACCCGAGAAACCGCAGGAACTAAAACAATTATTTATCCCCGCAAGACGTTTCTGACGTATTGTGCAAGCCGCACGTCAATCAAAGATTAAAGATGAAACTGGAGGATCATGCATTTATTGTATCTTTCGTATCTTGATATGTCCTTTTCATTATTTTATGATTTAGGATTTCTCTTGGCATAAATCAACCAAATGAGAATCCTAGCATTTCATATAGGAGCGTCCAAATCGCAAGGATTACATATTTGTTAATTTAGTATGCTAGCAAGGTTACCGCATTTAATAAAGTATTACTTGTGTACTGAAATATATTTAATAAGGTTCTTGTTATATCGTCATTATCCGTCCTACGCATTGTCCTGCGGCGCATATTTTCCTACGTGATGTGTATATATATGTAGACAGAGGTACATTAAGAATGTATCATTTAGTTTCCTTCTAGCTAGAATTCTAATCCTGTTAATTTTAAGTTATTGCACCACCATATATAAGGGAAATTAATGATGCGTTTATGGTGGTGCGTTAAAGCACATATGCGGTTAAAGTCAAATAAGATAAATACGAGGAGGAAGTCCACGAGAAAGGTTCCTTCAGGTTGGTTTGTTTCTGTTGATATAGGACCCTAATGAATTATTAAAAGTCGGACGAACCGATCCTGGAGGTGATAACCCAAAGATGTTTATCACAATTTAGTGCGCTGGCTTTACCCTGGAAAAGAGATTTTCTGTTAAAATCACAGAGGGAATTTGAAAAGTAACAAACACTGGCTCGGTCGCGCTGTTGAGAAAGCAAACACATAACTGTAGAGATAAGAAGGGAGGCAAAAAGTTGATGAGGAAGTTAAACGTGGAAACCCGGATTATATTATATGTTAAAATATTTTCAAAATTCCTCTCGAAGGCATAACATTACGCACTGTTAAGGCGTAAAATAGTCATTTGTGGGAAATATTAAACTCGTCGTTAGTAATGTTTTCATCGTTTTGGTTTCCCCAGGAGATATTGCGTTATAAAATACAGGTTCAAATATCGAATAATGTTTACCTTTGAAATTACTAATTTTTATTTCGCGTCAATGCCTCAAAAAATAAGCACAGGCAATTTTTCCCAGTAGGTACTCTAATATTAAGTTATGTATATGCTGTTTATTGTTTATGCAACAAATGTTGTTATAACATACAAGGCTTTGTAAAACTAATAAAATATCATGATGGAGCAAATTACATAAACATAACATGTTAATTAATGGCTCTTTTACCAACACGTTAAAGTTCAAATGTTGTACGTGATGATGTTAAAATTAATGTCCAATTGCCTTTTACCTATATACATACAAACATAGACCGCTGGATAGGATATAAAACTAGCACATTTTTAGCCGTAGCTTCACGTGGCCTATAATCGCTGAATAATTGGTTATTGTTATGTTGGGTGTTGTATTTATACCTTCATAATGAGATTACTTAAAGCGACATGCATATTCATGATATTCATTTATGAACTCGACTGGTGGGATTTTCTTCTTATTAGGGATTTTGGTAATATGTATGTGAATTTATTCACAATGGGTCCCTCGCCTCCTTCATGCATCATGAATATCGTCGCGTGAATGCAGCACAATCATAAGCCACGTTAAACAAATATTTCAAGGGACATTTTTTGATAAACAAATTTATATTGTAAATTTGCTGTTATTATTGAGAAGTTTAGCTTATAATATGCCAAAAACGTTGAATTTAGGGACAGGCAATATTTTTTTAAGGTTAAATACTGTAGCGCAAAATTTTAAATCTCTTTCCTCTTTCAGCATTTTTGAACTCTGGGCGACATGATTCTTACACAATAATAAGATTCGATCTGTTCAAACGATTGCATACTAGCCTGACCATTAAAGCAAAACGAAAAGAAGAGAGACATATCGTTTGTGGTTGACCATTACAAATTTTGTGATAATGATTAGTAATTTCTCTTTGTCTTTAAATATTCATTTTCTTTTCATTCTTCATCATTATCTTCAGCAATTTATCAGTTTTGACTTAGATACTGTCAAGTGTGGGAAGTATTATTCCTGTTGATTAGTATCTGCACAGAATTTCCTATTTTGCAATAGCTATTAAACAACACTCTTCTTGAATCTTCTAATATTTTTGACGAAGAGTTCATTTTATAATTCAAGTAAGGTGTTTTAATTCTCATTAATTATTAACTCTAAGAATAGGAACAGAAATTTTTTTCTACGGCCAGGATATTAAATATATTAATCCAAAGAAAATAATTAGTAATCCAAATTTAATATTGTATCTAATGTCTTATTTAGAACAAAAAACAATATCTAACTTCTCAATATTCAACCATATAAAAGTAATATTAAATTAACTTACTTACCATAAAAATTTTCAATACTTTTATAATTTTCTTCATGCTGATTTTGTTATATAAAATACTTCGGGTTCGTCTATTCATCACATTTCAGTTTAATACTTTTGTTTAGAAAAAAATTGAAACAAGTTCATATCAGCCTCGAAATATACAAGTACAACATATTACGGGGGAAAATAAATTAAGAGGGAAAAGCAATTTACACATTGTCATATACAAGACTTCTTAGAACGTATCATGTGTTATAATTATGCGTCTGCAGCAGATCCTCTCGATTTACAAGTTTGAGATTAGGCACTTCGTGTTGTTTAACGATAAATTTTTTCATCATTATTTTCAAGTGAAAAATGGGAATCACATACTTTCGATTTCCCGATGGATCTGTTTGATATTCAATTCGATGCTTCTCTCGACTAGACCTCCAGAAGCCGAAAATGTTGTTTCTAAAGACCGTCGTTAATCGTCAAGGGTATATAGGTTCCAGATACACGCCGTTTGTTTTTGGGGCAATTATGGGACAAGAGATCACATTCGGGAGCATTAAGAGTGTTTCCTTTTTGTATTTGCTATCAACATCATAACAGGAGAACGTTTTCGTAAATATAATATATATTTAGGAACAAATACATCCAGAACGAGGTGTTAATTACACTTTTATGAGTTGAAATGATAAATAGCCGTCGCTTTCAAAGCGTATAAAGCATAAATGTTTATATTACCATAACGTAATGAACGAAATGTGGCGCTAAATTAGATAAATGCAGGTAAATTATTCTGTTTTGAAGTAGGTAGACGGAAACCTGCCTGTACTTAAGTTGTTTATCGCTGCCTTCAATAAACAGGCATTATTGCGAATTTATCATTGTTTGCTTAATACAATAAACTGTATTAAACTGGTCGTGAAGGACTTTAACCTTCAGGTCGAAAAGCAGGTATCTTTATTGTAACCTCTCAGGGAAGAAAATAGGAAATCCAAAACTAATTTTTCATTGTTCCCGGCAGCAACGCTAATAAATGTAAATCTTGAAAGTTATTCAGTTTAATTAAGTTTCCAAACAACGAGCTCACCGCCGGTATCACGCAAAATATTTTATTTGGTCCTGGAATGAATACTTCGAGTAATACAACTGCACATTTGCATAGCTGCGAAAATTCGACTTCCTGAGCAAATGCTTCAATTATCATTGATAAATATTTCAGCGTCCGACTAGATGCAATACCCTCGAGCAAGACGTTCCAGACCTTAATTTGAAGCGAGCAATTTATTTTTAGCTTTAGATATAATGTACAATCATTTAAAATTGGAAACTCGTTTACATTGTAGTTCCTTCTCATTTTCCCTGTATTCTTTTTTTGTTGCGTTTTTCCTTGGCGGTACGGAATAATTATCTATTCAGTTCCAAACCCGTTTAAACTATAAAGTTTAACTAGCTTGCGTGTTAGGCATTCAAGAGTCGGTCGGAATCGGAAAACATTTTAATACAGCTGTCCAAAGTTTCTGGAAAGATATTGCCATCCTGGGAAAAGAAGAGCATTCATGAAAATGCAAACAAATCCATAAGACTTCTTCTTAGGTAGTTTCCCAAGTATGGGTTGATTATTGCGTTTTGAACTCCAACAAAAGGTTTTGAGTCATTTCTTGAGAAATAGAATTTTCCAAGAGCTTCGAGTTTCCCACAAAGAAAAGTATTATTTATCATTTCATCTCGTCTTACGCGTGGACACTGGAGAGCTATTGCAACTGTAAAGCTAAAATAATATGAAATTTCGCTGAAACACAAAAATAAATGTATGTCAATATCTTGTTCCCGTTTGTATATAATTTGTTGCAAAGGTTGCTATGGGCCCGCGAATTAATTAACGCTCCCTCTTTCTCATAAACATCATTTTATTTGCGCCTCCATAAAGGAACTTATTCCAAAGTCAAGTAATACGTAGGGCAATAATTTAATAACAGTAATTATTTATCATTAGTCCCGCTTTCCACATGCAAAATGTTTGCTTAACCCAGAAATGCCAAGAAACTCGCTTAACTTTATCCTTATTGCCAAATAAGCCGTACTGTGTTACATTTCGTCCTGTTTATCTTTCACTTCAGGGTTGTTAAAGCATTCTCTTATCGGTACCGACTCGTCCGTTTCGTGTCTTATTTATGCCACTGAATAAAATAATAAAAGTGAACAACCCCAAATATCAACACATTGAAAAGTATTGAATTGAATTTCCATTTACTCTGTTTATTAAAAAAATGCCGGAGCCTATTTTTAAAAGTTTTGTTACATGCAATTTTAAAAATTGTATGCATTTGAAGGTGTATTGGAATTTAAACAAATCCCTGACAGGCTCATTAAAAATCCCACCATGCAATGAGCAATTTATTATTTGGACTAAGTGCGATATAAGGCAGTTAAAAAGTTTTCCTAACTTTAATGGTTTGTTTTTATGAGGTCGTTTTAATTAAAAATTATGGCTTTGCGAAGTTGGTAAATGGAATTCTTTGAGAAGGTAGCAACTGCTTACGCAGCCATTTTTATGCTTCCCGATTTGATTCGTTTTTTGTCGCGGTTGCTTTAATGCTGATGCACTGCGGTCGCCGCTGATAATATATATTTCATAAGATTAAACGACACTTTTATTACGTTACACAATTGTTTCGATTGTTTTACAATACGTAATTGAATAAATTACTGCTCCAACCTTCAGTAGAATTTAGAATTTTCTCTAGAATTGACTGTTTATGTTCATTTAATATTCCTGTTGCAAATATTATGAGCATGTTTCAGTGGAACAAGAGTCGTAAATATTAATAATAAATAAACGAACTCATTTGCCTTTTGCACACTTCCCAAAGAACACATATTCGTACAAGAAACCGTTGAATGATGAAGCGTAAAACAGTAACGAGGAAGCATTTAAATAACAACCATATTGAAATTGAAATTGTTCGTTGAATAGTGCCGAACGTGTCGGACGTTTTACTGTTACCATTAGTATTATCGTTCTAAAGATGTAATGTTGATAACACACGAAATGGTTGCAAAACGTAGTTATGTCACGTTATACAACATTAAAATAAAAAGCCAAATATTCATTTTAAGGACCATATTTTAGATTATAGCTTATTTTAATTTAAAACACAATGTCTCAGAAAACTCGAAGCTTCATATAGCTGAGGTATCAACAAACATAATAAGTTTTTAAGAAGAATCAATGTGAGTATTTATGTTTTTGCATTTTACAAACTCATACTAAAAATTGATATTTGCAGACAACATGACAGTTCTTTTATTTAATGCGATTACTCTAACGATCAATGTAAGACTAACGTAGGGTGTATTTGCGAAAAGTTTTTGCAACATGAAAATTTTATAATGATTTTTGCAATTAAAAATTTATAATTATTAAAAATATACCTACTACTAGTATGTTCTTCTGTTCACTACTATATACGTTACTGCTGCATAAATTTTTAGCGAGCATGATAACATGTATATGTCGAAATCGTAAGATTAAATGTATATATAGGGTAAAATGTACATGTGTACATGGTCAGATGTATATGTGTACATGACTGCCCGTAATAATTCACGAGCATTAACTAGTTTTACCAATATTTTGCATAAAACACATTATGAATCCTGTAGGTTGAAATTTATTCATTCATGTTCTGTTAGTTAATATGTATATTCCAAGACAAGATGGTATTATTTGACTTCTAAAATTTGTATTTATTGACTTAATTTGTGTTTTCATTATTTAATCTGTTCACTCTGGCACATGATTTCTTTTTGAAAAATTGTTCTTAACAACCTCTGAAACACACATTCAAGATCTATTCCAGACTTTTTAACATAAACATTTTCATTAAGAGCTACTACAAAAATTGTGACAATTGCTGCAAAAATTTGAAAATTCTTGCATCAAATACGGTTAAATCGAGTTCACATCTAGTATTAATAAAATCGAAAACCCACTGAGATAGATAGATAGATACCCAGATAGTCACTCATCATCGCACAGCCGAAACCGCCCACTGGAAAAATCTGAAATTTAGACGGCCGGTAGATCGGTATTCGTAGGGGCGCACTAAGAACCGGTTTTCCAATGAGGCCCTGGGAAGACCTGAAATTTTCCCATTTAAGCCCACGTAAATCCTTTCGTGTTTTCTTTTTAATCTGTATCCATGCTAATGGAATGTAGAAAGAAAAGGACTCTTCAATTTGAATGGTTTAAAAAGAGAAGGACATATCGATGGTAACTAGGACGCTCGCTTTTTAATTTGAAAGGTAGGCATTTTATTTCTCAACATGACGTTTAACCCTAACGAGGTTAGGTTAGGGGAGGCGGAAATTTACTTTGTCATTTTGACGGTTATATTAGGTTAGGACGATTTATGTTCCTTTTTTTATTTATGTAGTTTTGACATATATAGCATAAAAATAAGCTTCAGTTAAAGAATAAACATTTTTATTTATATTCATATAAAGGTTACATATTTTAGCATTTTTAATACTTTGGTTATAGATTTTAGTAATATTATTACTATCTTTTTTTTTAATTAATTGAAAAGTTTTCATATTTGATATTCCAAGATTCTAAAATCATTTTTGATACCAATTACTTTCTTCTTTTATAATTTAAACATTTTCAAAATTTTCTTTTGCA
>JAWQRP010003442.1:0-13387 GCA_033557875.1 Quadriops clusia
CAAAACACTACTAGCGTTTTTTGGAGCTCTTTAGGTGCTGAGTAAATCCTGCAAGTTTTATTGTTCTAAGTTTGTTAATAACGCTGTAATTTAAGTGGGCCTTCTTAGCTGGACCACCCTGTATGTACTTTCTGTATTGTATTAGTTTTGGCAGGTTTTAATTTTTGTGATTAATTTGGCATAACACGATGCAATATTTCGAAGACCTTCGGGAGTAACCCTTCTTTCGGAAAGTAGTAAAAAGCTTTCTACTTGGGATAGGAAATTATTTCTTGCGGTTTATTTCTGCCTATTATTTATCTTGAAACTGACACAACTGATGGACTTAAAACTTTGTTCTGTCACCTAGGCTCTCGCTAAGATCACTTTTCGAGATACTTGAAATCGAAGTCAGTTTTTGGGAGCAAAATATAGACTTTCTTAAATTGAATGCATTTTTAAAAATCAGTTTCCTTTGAAGTGTGATGTTGAGTCTATATTATGGTTGATTCACACTATATGTTCCCTTTCCATTCTGTTCCGTTACATAAAATTGTTGTAATAATAATTTTAAGTACAAGGAAGGGATCGGAAAAGAAACTTATAGTGAGAATCGACTTTTAAAACGAGAAATACCATCTATTTTATTAGTTTCCATGGAAACAAAACTTTAATGAGTGTGTGTTTCCATTCCTGTCAAGATTCTAATTTTGAGGTTAATTTCAAGTTGACGTGTGTCAACTTTATTATTTTAGGTTAACGTTAAGTTGACGTCTGTCAAGTGTATATGTTTAGGTTAAATGTCAAGTTGACGCTTTTACAAGTAATTGGGCACATTCACTTTGTACCGTCGTCTGCAGATTAAATGCATACGGTGAATAAATTCTTAGCGCTACAGAAAGCGATCGGGCCGTAAGAATGTCGCTTAGAATGGGTTCATCGTATGCATTTAATCTCCAGACGACTGTACAATATATGCGCAGTAGATGCATACATATGAAAGTCGTTGTAAACAATTTACGCTTAAAAAACTTGCATGGATGTAGAAAAGGGATGGAGCAGGAAGGAACGAGAAGGGACGGGACAGGATCGGTCAGGAAGGGAAGGAAAAGCACAGGTATGGACGGGAAGAAAAAGAACGCTAATAGAAGGGACGGGATGAAAAAGAAATGACGAGATAGTTAAGAGGACAACAGGCATACCTATTCTTCTTTTTCTGACTACGCCTTCATCTCTTTTCTACTCTCTCCATCTACTTCTCACACTCATGCCTATCAAAAAGTGCATGCACTTCTAACCTGTTCGAAGAACGGGTACGTTTGATAGTAATTTAATAAAGATTCTAAATAAGAAATTGATTAAAGGTAAAAAAAAGGTAATGACAATTTAAGTAAATACAAATAAATAGTTAAGGAAAGTAAATATATAATATAATGTAACAATTCAAAACGAGGACTATAGAAATATTTCCTTATTATATCTCTTATCCCGGAATTGAACCTCGAATGAACAGCATCTATATCTGTAATTATAGGCGAGTATGTCTCTGATGATATTGTGTGTTATGTAGTGGCTCGTGTCGTAATCGTCCGTAGACAAGTCCTTCAAGCAGTGTAGAATTATGCAATATAAAATTCAATCGTTATCTTTTTAGAGCAGACTCATAGCCTAGGGGAAAGGAGACAATTCAATCAAACAATTTACATTCTTATCATGAGTATGTTAAAAAGTATTTAATGTGATTTTACAACAAATTCGAAATTATTGTCATCACCAGGTATAAGACGGAATTTTACGTGTTTAGACATTTACTTCAAATCGCGAACCGAAATTGTACGAGTTTTACACACTTAATAAATAATTTCCGTGACCGCTGACTGCTATAGCTCAGGTTATGAAATCATTAAATGCATTTCCACCCAAAAATAAGCTTTCCCTAATATTATACCCGCAGATGCTGTATCTTTTAGGTTATTACGGATTGTAGCTTTCATAATACTATGGTACCTGGTACTTAACATTTAATCTTTTACATATCGCGAATATTAGGATGTTGAAGTTTGACCTTCACTGACCTGGGGATGGGTGCGCGGATTATCTGTAACAAATATGAAACTGGGCAGTATCGAATCTAACACACGGCAACATTAAGATAACACAGAAAATTAAAAGATCAAAAGAAAAATTATAAGACCAGGAATCAACTATTAGAATCTTTCCTACAGGTTCGTTTCGCTCAACGTCCCATCCAGGAGATTTCCCTTTAGTGATTTCTAGGAATTGAAAGAAACTACTGTGACTGATGTGACACCTCCTCGCAAATGCGAGCATAAGCGGCACTTACGGAAACATTCCGAAAGCGGAAATGGCGGGAGATTCAAATCAACCCGAAACTTTATTTGGCCAAAATTACCTATGATCATCTAGCATTGGTAGGAACCCTTTTTCGTCGTTTGGTAGCATCCCAGAATTCGTAGGCAAAGTCACGTCAAAGAAAATTAACGCCAATAAGGTGAGAACTGTTATTGAGAGTAAACAAAGCGAAAATTGAAAGAAGAATAAATTCAATGGAAATGTCCAGTCGTTTGTGCGTCTGTGTGTTGGTGATTTGTGTAATTTTAACTGTTTGCTATTAACTTGGTTAATTGAATTATTCCATGATTTTAATGCTTTGGTAAGTTCTGTTACTAAGAAAGCCCTCTTTCATTCTTTAACTATGAAAATTTATATGACTTATGAAACACGGCAAACCGCGAATTTTTCGCCTGAGCATACCACTACCTGACGTAGCGCAGGGACTCTCAGTGGTAAATAATCTACAAATCTGAACTTTAGAAGCTCAAGATAAGAATTGACCTCCAGCAGAGCCATCAGCGATCGTCATCGTCATCATAGGAAAACCTCCACGACTTAAACGCAATCTGCGAGTAAGTTAAGTTGGTTCGGCACAAACGCGGTTCTAAAGCAACACAGCCAGTAACAAATCGAAGTTAAGCGTTTAGGTAAATAAAAGTGGTTAACAGGAATAAAAGGACAGTTCCACCAGAATGTTATTACGATCCCCTAGACTCGGTCCATTTTCCCTCCCTCCCACAGCGGGGGGTTTTCGAGTAACGCCCCCTGATGGACACGAAATTGGGACGAACGGGTGAACAAAGCTGCTGTCTGGTATCCCAGTAATCAACCCTTTCTCGCTGGTCCGAGCTACAGGAAACGTGATCCCAATCAGAAACCCGCGACCCCTATTAAAAGGTAAAAAAAGGCAACACTTAACCTCGAAGTGAAACAGACTACGCGACAATAAAATCACACCTGCACGTCACCAAACATATAATACGAATTGACCTGAAAACGAATCACTTGAATTAAGTACACATTGAAGAACAATAAAATGTAATAAAACTTTCATCAGAACACAAAGCATTTGACTACGGATTGATTTACCCTGAATTAGATTTAGTTGAATGATCTGGGTGAGTAAGAAGAAGTCTCCTATCACGAGAACGAGATACCTTTTGATTGGTTTGAAATGGTGTTACGTTTGATGCAATTGCTCTACCTTTTTATCGTTATGTAATCGTGCTACCTTTGTACCGTATAATTGCACTACCTTTGTGCCGTTGTGTAATGGCGCTACCTTTATAAGAGAGAGAGAGAGAGAGAGAGAGAGAGAGAGAGAGAGAGAGAGAGAATTATCCTCTCCCTATTTCCCTCTGGCGGTGTTCCTCGAAAACAACCAAACAAAATAATGCACAACTAGTGAAAACCCCAACGACTAGCGGCAAAAGTACTCTAACACTATGAAATTGAATAAAATAAAGAAAGAAGAAAATAAAAATCCTTAGCCTGTATTGCGTCCCACGCCTGAAGAAGACACCCAACGAATCCGAAAACCCCTAGTAGAATGCATGATGACATTCCCAAAGACACTGAACCATTGATCACAATGAACTCAACCCCCACGAAACCCTTCACTCTGGACTCTCTGAACTGACTCATCTCTGATTGATTGACTCTCCCTGACCCCGACCCTCATCAACTCTCTCGATCGACTGTCTCTGTTGAACCTCTCTCAGTGAAACTAACTCTCCCCGACTCCCTAACCGCCCTCTCGCGACCCCGTGGATCGACTGTCCTCGAAAGAAGACTTTTAACGATTCCTCTCCCGTCCCTAACCACCACCTGTATTTCCACCCCATCAGAACCACTACCCCCCTCCGCGCGGCTACCCCTCCTCTGAAGAACAACCAATCACCTGTCAGACCCTGTCATTAGCGACCAGTCGGGCATCCTTAGTTTCCTTATTTGACCACGCCCTCTCACGTTGGGATTTTCTTGTCTTACCTCCTCGACAGTTGGTACAACTGTAGTTTTATTGGTACCCCTGATGAGATTCAGTCACGCATCTGGTTACAATTAAAGCAACCTTGACTGTTTCCGCATTCTCGAGATGTTCTTGAATGGGACCCTTTTTAGCACAATTCTTTTGTGAAGCGCTCGCCAATTGTTAGGCCTACCGCTTGAGCCCGGGGAAATATATTCCCCAGATTTTGAACACATCTGTTTTCAATAACCTGGTGTTTTTGATAAGACCCTTATTTGTATTAATTGCGCATCCTATCTGCATACCGTCACACTACACTTCCAAGATTTCCCCAACAGGTTCGTTTCATTCAACGTCCCATCAAGGGGCTAGCCAAGAAGTAAGCTTCGACTAGGTTTTTAATATTAACTGAGCTTGGTCCCAGACTTTCTCCAACAGACTCATTTCATTCAACGTTCCATCAAGGAGGTTGTCCGGTACAAGCACTAGGCAATAGCCGTGGTCCATGAAGCTTTCCGGAACAGTAGTCCGCAAATAGTGGCCAATAGCATTCAAGGTCGCAAAATTTCTCTAAAAACCATTGGTTGCTAACTGTTCAAGGCTGCTTGGGACAGCTTCATGGAACACGGTTAATATCAAGAAAACTTGGCTTAAGACTTCCTCCAATAGACTTGATTCACTCAACGTTCCATCAAGGAGGCAATCTATAAGCGAATGGCAAAATAGTGAACAAAAGCACAATACCTGTGTAATGTTCTTGTTCTTATTTGAATGTCATTCGTTTATTAGTTTCAGCTATTTCGAGTACAATTGGTTGCCTAACGGTAGGGTGGTTCCGTTACAATAAGAACTTGGTGAAAGGTAAACAAATAATAAATAATATTTAATGTCGTGACAATGCCTATATTAAGAGCCAAAAGCATGCCGGACTTCTAACTTTTTAAAGTATAGGCTCACCGTTGATTTTTTTGGAAATTAAAAATCGTCAATTTTTTTTCCTTAGGGTAAATTGTAGGTAACAAGTTCTTTTTTTGAATTTATTTTTATTTAAAAAAAGGATATCACACCCTTTTACATTTTACTTTACTTTAGAGAATACTGATGGAGTCACACGTGGAGAACGTCCATCTGAAGTAGCCATTTTAGAACCTAGTTATCATTAATCATTTCCTAGTTATACATCAAGTCAAGATATGGGAAAGTTCGTTTTGTTAGGCACCGCATGTGTTCATGTGCGGGATATTTCAGGAAGATTTCAATCTGTTCGTGTGTTGATCGATTCTTGCGCACAATCTTCATTCGTCACTAGTAAGTTTGTTAATTTATTTGGTTTGCCAATAGGCAATAAAGAAGGCACACATTTCGCTTGTTGGTCTAGCTGAAAACCGTGTTCCGAACGCTAGAGGCTTAGTTTCGTTTACAATTAAGCCACGAAACAGTGAAGGTCCAAATTTGCATATCGATGCCGTAGTTGATAGAATTTCATCAAACATGCCAACTTGTTCGATTCCTCGTATCGTTTGTCAACAGTACAAGAATTTTGTTCTAGCCGATCCTACCTTTGATCATTCTCGTCCAATTGATATTTTGTTAGGGGCGGATGTATTTCCAGATATCTACACTGGTCATAGCGTTAAGATGAGCGCAGGAGGTCCTTCTGCCTTGCATAGCATCTTTGGGTGGGTAATCACTGGTCCTGTTGAAACAATATCTCCGAATGATATCTCTTCGTTTTAAGCAACTTCGTGCAAATTGGATGCTAGTTTACGTAAATTTTGGGAAGTAGAGGAAGTTCCTGTGGAAATTCCCATTAGCGAGGAAGATAAACGCTGTGAGGATATTTATTTATTTATTGCTATTGTCTCATACATATAGAATATTACAAAAAAGAAAAAGAAAGTATAGAATTTTACAATTTTTCTCCTATAACAAATAGTATATTCTAACCAGTAAAATATTTTACTTAGTACAATATTAACGCAACAACAATAGGTGAAGGTGTCAGTGGGGCAGAAGGCTACCCCGCCTGGTTATCAACCATCACCGCAATTATTACCTACCTACAATATTAAAATAAGAAAGGGGAATATGAAAAGAAATGGAAAAAGATTTAAATTGGAAGTATTAAGGGGAAGGATGAGGTAGGGGACGGGAGATTAGATGGAAATAATAATCAGAGCCCGTAACAGTCATCAACAATGACAAAAAGCAGAAAAACGATGTATACGAAACAAACAACGCCAATCAGACCCAAACAGACCTCCCCGCACCACAGATCGCAGCCTCGACGCAAAGACCGCAGGTCCGGCGCACTTTATATGGTTAGGAATCTTATTATATACACGAGAGATATTATAAGAAAAAGATTTTTTGAACAATTCCAGTCTGTGGCGCGGGATATGCAGCTGATCCCTCCTTCGTATATTAATATTATGGACATCTGACAGAAATCTGATCCTCTCGTAAAGGTACGGCGGGGCCTTAAAAAGTATAATCCTATGAAACAGACATGCAGAATGGAAGCTCCAGCGATCCCGCATGCACATCCACCCGGTCCTCCCCACCATATGGGATATGCGATCTCCGCGACGAATGCCGTGTATGAAACCTTAGACAAGAATTTTGCACCAGTTGGATACGTCATCTGTTATTAGCGTCTAGACAAGGTCCATAAACGACATCGCAGTAATTAAAGTTTGACAATACAAAAGATTCACATAACATGGATTTAAGTCCTGTATTTAAAACGTGACGGCAGTCATAAAGAAATTTCAATCTAGAGTAGGATGTACGAATTAGTTGATTAACATGCAATATAAATTTTAAAGAGCAGTCAAAAGTGATGCCTAAGTTCCTGTGTGAATCAACGACGGGCAAAAGCAAGTTATTTATTGATACCAAAATATCTTTGGCTAAACGATCACGTTCTGAACCTCTTCCAAACAGCATAACTGCAGTTTTCCTAGTGTTGGATATTTTCGCGATCTAGTCGCTATTAATTTTTTGTTTACAACGTTGCTATTTACAAAGTTCTGTCGGATAAAAATAGAAAAAAGTAATTTGACAACTGTAAACGCAATTGTCTTCCTTTTCTTATGGTGTTGGTGTTTTGGTTGCCCCTTGCGGCATATTTGTAATTGAGTTGCCCCCTGCAGTCATTTGGATCTGCCCAGAAGCCGTGCTTCCGGATACACGAGCCCTGTTTCGCCTGACCAAAGTCAAAAGGTAAGAAGTTGTTATTTTACAGTTGTACGCGTTTCATTTTCTTTCTTTTTTTTATTGTCCTTTTATTAAATATCCAATTTACTCGCCCCTGTACATTTATGGTCCTTCGAACCGGATCGACCTAGCTTGTGGGGTTTCGGTCTTCTTTTTGTGGTACTTCAAAGCATTTTTTTGCAACCGTGTTTGCTTGTTTAAGTTGTATTTTCTTTTGTTTTTTGTATACCGTGTTCTTTAATCTATTTGCAATTTGTTGTTGGGGTTGAATTAACATAGTTTCTTTAATAAGGTAGTTTCATTGATGTTTTCTGCTATGTCTGACAAAGATCAGTTAGATTTGTTAATCTCGCGTCGTGAACGATTATTTCAACGGGTTCAAAGAATTTATGATGCCTCCTTGAGGGTTTCCACAGATCCCAAGGTACGTGAAGGGTTTGCTGCACATTGTAGTAAATTAGAGGATACTTTTCAAGACTTTATTAGCGTTCACGAGCAGATTCAACTCTTGCAAAAAAATTGGATCCTGGGTATGTGATGACAAATCAACCTGTCGAAGTTTTTGAGGAGATGTATTTTTACATCAAAAGTATAAGGGATGGTGTTGCCATGATACCGTATCCTAAAGAAAAAGTCGTCAAGTCCAAATTACCCACTAACGATTTACCAAAGTTCGGCGGAGAATTTGGAAATTGGACTGTCTTCTACGACACATTCAAAGCTTTAATTCATGAAAATAGGAACATAGCAGTTGTGGAAAAATTTCATTATCTTGCTACGAGTGTTTCAGGTCCAGCATTGACATTGGTTCGAAGTGTGCCTACGATAGAGACGAACTATTTAGAAGTTTGGCAAGCCTTGTTAGACAAATACCAAAATAAACGGTTACTCGTCCGTAATTTGCTTGATCAGATTTTGAATAACGAACCGATTATGAAAGAGAATTCAGAAACTTTAAATAATTTTCTTGTTAAATTTTACGAAAATGTTAATGCTTTAAACGCACTTAATATTGAAAATATGTATGACTTTATTCTTGTACACCTAGCATTGCGTCAGTTGCCGAAAGATACTCGTAAGCGGTTTGACGAGCGTATTGTTGCTTCAGGTATTCCGAGTTTCAAGGATTTAATTGAGTTTGTTCAAAGTCAGGCCAAGGTTTTAGAAATTTCTAGCACATCCGATATAAAAAAGGAACCACTTTCTAAGGGTTCTCATTATCAATCGACAGATGCTCGAATTAAACGAACATTGTTAGCAGGCAAACAAACGCCAAGTGCTTGTTGTCCTGTTTGCCACGGCAACCATTGTATTTATAAGTGTGACAAATTTCTAAAACTTACCCCTGTTCAACGGCGAGATAGAATTAAACTCCTTCGGCTTTGTTTCAATTGTCTCAAAAATCATATGATTGACTGTGCATCGTCAAGTGTATGTTCTACTTGTAATTTGCGTCACCACTCGTTGTTACATTTTCCTCGAACGGTTGAGACTTCTGAGACGAGTGATCATTCTCAAGCAGTTGCCGGACCGTCACAAGCAGCATTGTCAGCGTCACTTTCTGAATCAGGGAAAAGCGTTCTTTTGGGCACTGCTTTGGTGCATGTAAGGGATGCCTCGGGCAATTATCAGACAGCTCGGGTTCTGATAGATTCTTGTGCGCAATCATCTTTCGTCTCGTTGAAATGTGCTCGTAGTAGTCTACTCCAAGTGCGAAAGTTACCGATTCCTTTAGCAGGTTTAGGTGAAATTCCGGTACGAGATTCCAAAGGGGTAATTAATTGCGTAATAAAGCCGTGTCATTAACAGGGACCTCTCTTTTCTACACGAGCTATTATTTTGCAAAGCATAACGAGTAAGATGCCTACAGTTACAATACCTCAATCTGTGTGTAATAGGTATCGCTATTTAGTTTTGGCAGATCCTAAGTTTGAAGAACCTGCAGCCATTGACATGTTGATCGGTGCTGATTTGTTTCCGGAAATATATGATGGTCAGATCTTGAAAACATCCAATAATTTACCGAGAGCTATGTACAGTATATTCGGATGGATTATTACGGGTACTTTGGACGTTCATAACCAACCATCAATTAATTCTCTGGTTTCGACGTGTGACCTGGCTAGTCTTGATGACACATTAAAAAGATTTGAAGTAGTAGAGGAGGTTCTACAAAACATTCTGTTTGAATCATTACATTGTCGTGAGACTGATGGACGTTATGTTGTTCCTTTGCTATTTAAATCGGATAGAAACTGTGTATTAGGTGATTCAAGGGAAAGTGCGATTAGTCGTTTGAATGGTGTGTTGCGTCGTTTGATTCGAGATCGGGTGTTGAAAACAAAATACTCCAAGTTCCTCCAAGAATATGAGTCATTGCATCATATGGAAAAAGTTCAATTGACAAAAGTTCCTCATATGTGATTCCTAACTATTGTGTTATTAGAGAATTTAGTTCCACTACAAAGCTTCGGGTAGTTTTCGATGCTTCGATGAAAACTACTTCTGGATATTCACTGAATGATTTATTGTATACCGGTCCCAAACTTCAAAGGGACATTGTTGATATCAATACAAATTTTAGATTTTTTCTGTATGTGATTACTGCGGATATATGTAAAATGTATAGGCAGATTTTGATACGCCCGGAGGACAGGTCTTTCCAGCACATTCTTTGGCAAAAGTCGTTAAGTCAGCCCATTCAGGAATTTGAGTTGCGTACGGTGACTTATGGGGTATCATCGTCCCCTTACTTAACTTTGAGAGTGCTAAAGCAATTGGCCACAGACCACAGCACTGATTTTCCTTTAGGTGCTCAAGTGTTGATAAACGATACGTATGTGGATGACATTGTGTCTGGGTCTCAGACTCTTCAGCAGGCCTCTCAGGTCTTGTACGAGGTTCGGGAGCTGTTAAAATTGGGCGGCTTCGAATTAATAAAATTCAGCGTAAATCACCTCGAGTTACTTAAAGATATTCCCCAGGATTATTGTGAGAGCGCGTTGACGTTTCAAAACGATGAGTCAAAAGTAATTAATGTTCTTGGGATTGTTTGGGATCCACTTAGTGATTCGTTTCGATATAAACAATCAATTAACATCGATGTCTGTCTGTGTACTAAGCGGCTTATTCTTTCGCACATAGCTAGACTTTACGACCCTTTGGGTTTGGTCTCTCCAGTAATATTTAAGGCAAAATGTCTTGTCCAGGTGTTATGGAGGTTAGGGTTAGCATGGGATGATTCCGTTCCAGCGTCCATTCGGGAACAGTGGGAGCGGTTTGTCGCTTACCTACCGTTGCTATCTCGTATTCGAGTCCCTCGTAGTTTTTTTCTTAAAGGTGTTTGTCGGTATACGTTGCTTGGGTTTTCAGATGCGTCAGAGTCGGGTTACGCAGCCGTAGCATACATAATGGTTGAAAACTGTGAATTTCCCCATTTAAGCCCACGTAAATCCTTTCGTGTTTTCTTTTCAATCTGTATCCATGCTAATGGAATGTAGAAAGAAAAGGACTCTTCAATTTCAATGGTTTAAAAAGAGAAAGACATCTATGGTAACTAGGGCGCTCGTTTTTTAATTTCAAAGGTAATCATTTTATTTGTCAACATGACGTTTACCCCTAACGAGGTTAGGTTAGGGGACGCGGAAATTTACTTTGTCATTTTGACGTTTATATTAGATTAGGACGATCGCCCGTAAAATCTATGGGCCGCTCTTTGTTTCTTTAGACTGCGTATAAAATTTGAGAAATGGTAACTATGGGTATTGTAAAAACTAACATTAATGTATTCTAGAGTCAGCAAGTTGAAAAGTGAAAACGAGATGAATTTGGGATAGTTGTGGATCATATAGGAATACGCAAAATATTGTGAAACTCATCCTTGAATACCGATATTGTGACGTTTTGGGGGGGCTCAGGTAGATGATCCAAAAAGGAACTCTTAATTAATTTCGAGAATCCAGGATTAAGGAAATATTCAAATCCTGGTCATGGCACCACTGTGACTAGTGAGGGGATACCTCGCTGATTCGCTCTAAAGCGACACCTTTTTAAACATTCCGAATGCGGAAAAGGCGGGATATTCAAATCAATCCGAAACTTTATTTGGCCAAAATTACCTGTGATCGTCTAGTATTTGGTAGGAACCCTTTCTCGTTGTTTTCGTAGCATCCCAGAATTCGTAGGCAAAAGTCACGTCAAAGAAAATTAACGCCATTAAGGTGAGAACTGTTATTGAGAGTAAGCAAAGTGAAAATTTTGTGAAGAATGAAATCAAAGGAAGGTCAAGTTGTTCGTGCGTCTGTGTGTGTGTGATTGGTGTGATTTTAACGGTTTGCTTTTGACTTAGTTATTTGAATTATTTAATGATTTACTGCTGGAAAGTTCTGTTACTAAGAAAGTCCTCTTTCATTCTTTAACTTTGAAATTCATATGACAAATGAAACACGGCAAGAACACGAATGTTGCGACTCAGCTCCCCACAAGCTGGGTTAAGCGTAGGGACCCTCAGTGGTAAAATATCTACAAGTTCGAACGTTAAAAGCTCAAGATAAGAATTGATCTCCGGCAAAGCCTTCAACAATCATGGTCACCTCATCATTGTGAATCTCCAGCGGCTTAAACGCTAATTGCGAGTAAGCTAGGTGGCAACATTTAATTGGTTTGGCACGAACGCGGGTCCCAAAGCAACGCGACCAGCAACATCCCGAGCTTAAGCGTTTAGGTAAACAAAAGTGGTTAACAGGAATAGAAGGACAGTCCCACCAGGATGTTATTACATTACCCGAAAGTATGGTCCATGACGCCACTAGGTGGCTCCACAGCCAGGGGCTGCCGAGTAACGCCCCCTGATAGACACGAAATTGGGACGAACGGGTGAACAAAAGCGACTGTCTGGCATCCCAGGAATCAACCAACTTAGCTAAAAGCTACTGGAAGCGCGATCCCAATCAGAAGCTCGCGACCCCTAATAAACGGTAAAATGGCAACACTCAATCCCGAAATGAAACAGGCCACGCGACAATAAAACCCACGTCGGTACCTTACCAAGAATATAATACGAAATTAGCTGAAAAGGAATCACTGGAATTAAATACACATTAAAAGAATGAGATGTCAGAAAACTTCCATCAGAACAAAACATTTGATTGTGAGTTGATTTACCCTGAATTTGATTTAATTGGATGACCTTGGGGAGTAAGGACGAATTATTCATTATTTTAATGCACTGCAGTTGACCTTGAAATTATCGTGAGAATGAGATACCTTTTGACTATTATGAAATTGTGTTACCTTTATAATCGTTATGTAATTATTCATTGAATTGATTGGGCCCAAACCTTGACTATTGCAAAATGTTATTGATTAAATTGACTTATTAGGTTTATTGGTCGACCGTAATGGCTTTGTGTGTGTGTGTGTGTGAGAGACAGACAAACGGAATTATCCTCCCCTATTGCCACCTGCCGGCGTTCATCGAAATCAACCAAACAAAACATCGCCCAACTCGTGGAGATAACGAGTGCACTAAATATTGCGCCACTCATGAAGACCAAACTAGCGACACCTATTCTCTAACTACTGAATTGAGTAAAACTAAAGAAAGAAGAAAACAAATATTCTTAGCCTGTAGTGAGCCCCACGCCTGGAGACGGCAGCCAATGAATCCAAAACTCCCAGAAGAACTGCGTTGAAGATATTCCCAAAGGCACTGAACAACTTATCACAATGAACTCAACCCACAAAACTTTTCACTCGGAACCGCCCCCAACACTCTCTGATCTCGCCTGGGCTACCCCCAGAGGCTCTGATCGACCGTCCCCTTCAGAAGACTCCTTATGACTGCTGCCCTAAACTCTTTCTCTC
>JAWQRP010003443.1:0-13386 GCA_033557875.1 Quadriops clusia
AATTTAATTACATATGACATTTTAAATATTTTTCATATATAATTAATATTGTAAGTAACAATAAGTAATATTTTATTTCTACATTTATTTAATAACTCATGTTTTTGTAGTAAGCACCTGAAGATGGGTATATAATCCGAAACCGGTTGTGCATTAAAAAAAAATAAACAGTTGAAGTACGATCTACTTATATCATTATATTAATAATTTAATTCGTTAATAATTAACATTTTTAATAATTTCATTCATCAATAATTTATTTAATGAGTAATTTTCTATTTTTACAAACAATAAGTGTTTTTTTAAAGAGGTCAATGTGGGTTTAAACATTGTATACTCATTCACCGGGGTGTATTCAATGCTCCTTATATTTTCCCGCTTTGCTATCTCTGCGAAGTTTCCCCAACTATTTGCATTAGAAGCTCGAGTACACAAAACCCTCTGAGGAATCGCGTTCGTGCTTACTTGTTCGGCAAGAACGGTTGTTACCAAAATAATTATTTATGCAAAAGGAACGTTACTCACGTAATCTACACTTTGTGTGTGTTTACGTTTTACTTTGTGCGCGTTTACGCGTATGCACGAGAGAAAACTTTACCTTTTCGCAGAAATAAGTTTTCGGAAACTAAGTTCTCTTTTTCCTAAAACTAATAAGTACTGAATCTTCTGAAGAGTAATTCTGAATTTTCTGAAGAGTAATTCTGAATTTTCTGAAGAGTAATTCTGAATTTTCTGAAGAGAAATTCTGAATTTTCTGAAGAGAAATTCTTAGGGCATTAAATTAGATACTTCCTCGAGCTCGACTATGCAGGCCAAATCTATCTAACCCGTTTTATAGAGCTTAAGTCTATCTAAACGATTTAATAAGCTTTCGATTAATCGCAAACGGAGTGTAACCACCCTAATAATTTGTTTAAAAACCCGGTAGATCCCGCGGGGACGCAATTAACCCCCTATAACCGCGTTAAAACATTAACCCTGAGGGGGTGGTGTAATTACATTCCAGCTTAACCACCGTAATAAGTAATAAACTGTTTCTGAGTACTTTGGGAAATCATAGGATATGTTATGTAAGAATGGGGCATATGTTGTGGCATGTGCACACTAAAAGAAGGAAACTCCTTTTTCGCTACATTTAACATTTCGTTATTGCCGTAAACGTGTCGCCAACTCTGTAAATGTCAACACGAATCCTTCCCGTTGTGTACGGGGCGAGTTATAAAGTTTATCTCTCCTTTATCCCCCGAGTTGGGAACTTTGGCCGATCGGCGCTGCTTGGGGACTACTGGAGGAAATGTGTTCCCCCTTTTCCTGTATTTTGTTTTATGTCTTATTACAGCATTGTTTGAATGTACAGAAGATTGAATTGTATATTCAAACTATCCCAAGCAACATCATTGGTCAATTATACTTGTGGTTAAGGAAAAATAACTTAAATAAGTTAAATTTAACTAATTTGCAACTTAATTTTTAACTTTAGATACAAAATGTGTTTCAAGTAAAGATTATAAGTTTTATATTACCAAAAACTAACATCAAAAGTATAGTCAAATTCTGGTCTAAATGTTTCCTCTGTCGATTCAAAAAGTTAGGTTAGGATAGCGCTCTAAAGAACACGATAACAATACCAAAACACCAGTACAAGTATACATCAAGTTATTATAGATGTAAAAGAAACAGGAATGGAAATTCAATAAAAATTATTAAGATACATTGAGGGCATATGTAGTACAAGTTAGTATCACAGATGATCAGAACTGTGACATCGACGAAAGCGGAGAGGAATAGAAATATTTAAAATAAAAGGGCATGTGTACTTTCTTGACTGTGTTTATTTTTTCTCAAATAAGCTACCGGTTTCACTGGATACATACTACTAATGCCTATCACCATACACGGATCACACGCAATCAGAACAACAAACTCAATTCTCTAAGGAAGATAAAGGCTGCAAAATCATATAACAACACCAATAAAACCAACCATAATTTTTTTAACAAAACCACAAATTTAACCAATATAGATTTCGATGAACGTGAATTACAACTCCTAAATAAAAGTTACAAATATGTACCTCAATCAAACGATAACATTCAAGAAATCTCCACTAAACTCTCCATAGAACTCGATGACATCGTACACACCACAAATATCCATAATAAAGAAAAACTCAGAACAGAACTTGCTAACTTCCTGATTAATAGACACAACTTCCATAAAAATAAAAACAATACTGCTGAATTAAAAACAATTACCAATATCAGACGTAAAATGAAAGATAACAACCTATCCATAGCTAAGGAAGACAAAAACGCGGGTACCGTAATCCTTGAGAACAAAATATATACCAAAAAACACTCACATACCTTAGAGACAATAAAATAAATACCTTAAAGAAACACCCACTAAAAAACTATTGTGAATTTCTAAAACAACCCATCAAAAACTGTAAAGAAACCATAAACCACATATTATACGAAAATGATAACAAATACAATCTGAAAAAGTCACTATAATGAACCCAATAATACCCAAACTTTACAGTACCATAAAACTACATAAAAAAGATCATCCCCTATTGTTTCATCTTACAACACGCCCGTCAGTAACTTAGCTAAAATTTTAACCAAAAGACTCCCATTCATTTTAAGCTTCAAACCTAAACACACCATTATCAACAATACTGAACTCATTAACAAATTCAATGAAATAAAGCACATAAATTAAAACTTCTCGAAAACCTTGAAATAGACAAACTAAAACTCAATCATAACGTGGCTTGCCTAAATGAACAAGGAGGCATTAATTACAGGCCATTATATAATTTAATTCTATAGATGATTTTTTCCCGCATGGTCCGTGCGCCACACATAAATAAATGAATATAAGAACGATCTACGTATACACACAAAAACTGTTTTAAACCGATACACTGACAACTTTCTCAATATACAACACACACTTCACAATTCGGTAAAACGCACAAAACTCATAGAAGCTAATTATTAATAAAATTTTTGTCCACGTCCATATTTTAAAATGTTATATTTTGACCAGTGTCTACTTTTAATATTGTCAAAACTAACTTAAATAATTCTGTATCTGGATTTTAAAATTAAATGATTGACCCGAGCCTATCTCAACCCTGGACTACATGTAAGTTTGCTAGAATATTGTTCCACCCATGTATATTTATTATAAATTATTATTAAGACGTCGTGAAGTACTTGCAATTTATTTATTTTATAAAACTGCGCTACAAGTTTCTACCCTCTACTAGGGTCCTCATCAGGCGCTTTTGTCTATTAGACTTTGTGGTCAACTCGTTAGGTCTCGCCATATTTATATATCCGTAACTTGAGCATTCATGTCCACCATTTTGTACTTGGGCAGTTTGATGCTTAATATTTAATTAATATAGTAATTCCAACTTTCCAAAACTAATTATAATGAGCATTTTTAAGGTTCCGAATAAGATGACAATAAATTAAACTTGGATACATTAAGAAATGAGATTCAAAATTTTTTTTGGAAATATTTAACATTTTTTTATGACTGCTAATTTTTGAGGTGCTTTGATATATTTCGAAGAAGATACTAAACAAGTATGAACTTATTATATTATTCATTTGTTAAATAAAGATGTAAACTGTTGAACGCGTGCTCATGCGTCATATCTAAACAGAGATATAAGTTAAAAATAGGTAATATTTTGGTTAAATATTAGTAAGAAATAAGTTAAATGCACCTCAATTGGTTAAAGTTTACCTAAAATTTACTAATATATGGCATATATCAGGGATATTTAACTTTGACCATGAAGTTCAATTTCCTTTATAGTTTGCGATATTACGTTAAATTTACTTTCATTTTATTCCCCACTGTCGACATTTCGACGTAATTTCATGGTAAATTCTAACCAAATTGGTTAGGTCACTAACCTCTAAATTGGTCTTTTCTAACGTATTATCGACCAAAATTGTTGCTTAGCTTTAGGCATAATTTCAATGCTTAAGTAGGTAGTCTATAAAAAAATATGATTACTAGTAGAGAGATATTTTTATAGCACAGAATGATCAAACACTTGTTGCACATACAATATTATTGAATACCCCCGCAATATTGGCACATTATTCAATACGTTATAAGTTTGCAGATTATATTATAAACTTGCTTTATAAACGTTTCCAAGTAAACATGTTTGGTTGAAAAGTAGGTAGGTATAAATAGCACAAAGGCTCAATGGAAACACTTTTGATAAAAAATTTCTATAAACATCTTCAAATAGAATCATTGGACAAACAATTATATCCCCTTTCTGAATACGAAATTTAAATTTGGTTCAATTTTGATAACAATGAATATAAAGACGTATCTGAAACTAAAATTATCCGTCAAGTTAGAAAGGAGTACATTAACAATGAAGAACGTATTTCCATTGTAAAAGTAAATAATGAATATTCATAAATATTTACTGAGAAAATATTTTATCAAGACAATATTTCAGAGGCAGTCAGTCGTACGTTAAATGAAAATTAAGGATAACTTTGAGTAGGAATCAGATATTGAAGTGAAACAAACGCCATAATTTGTTCTATCGCTGGCAGCATTTTGTTTTTCAAATATTACCGAGTTCTTTAACGAGAACTCTTCATTTTACGAACATTAAAGTTTCAACACGTACAATTTAATTTTATACTCATAATATGTTGTCTAATTATGAATCTCAAGAAGTTATGAACAAAATTATTATTAAAAACCAAAATAGAGTCGACAACAATTTAGAAAAACATCTGTAAGCAGAACCATTGAACTAACAATTATATTTAAATTCTCCTTCAAATTAAAACCAGCTACATTAAACTTAGAAGAACGACCTTCTATTTTATAATTAAGTAATGAATATTCAAAAATATTTACCCAGAAAATATATCTTTAAGAGGCATCCTGTCCTACCTTAAATGAAAATTAAGGATAACTTTGTGTAGGAATCAAATATTGAACTGATGGTAGTATTTTGTTTCACAAATATTTATCAGTATTATATTGAGAACACTTCATTTAAAAAATTAATTTTATATTTTTCATTTTCTTTTAATATGGTAAAAGTTTCAACACGTAAAATTAAAAATTTATTATTAGTATCTAAACTATACGCTTTTTATTAACAAAAAACTTGCTCTTTGCCCTGAAGGAATATGAAGATCAAATTTAACTATGAAATTTTGCCAACATCCTTCAGAGGTGCTGAAATATTGCCCATTCTTCGATTCTTTTGCTATTTTTGTAGTTAGTAGGTTAAAAAAGGCATTAAATATGTTATAATTTATCAAACTTTTGTTCGCCAAACAAAAAGGCTCTACTCTAAATTTATTGAGAACTGATAGTCCATTCTCAAATTTGCTCGACATACTTCTGGAGCACTTATTCCTTCCTGTTGACTAGTTTTACATCATAGGAAATTATTATATATTTGGTACATACCAAATTTATTAACAAAAATAGTCAATCATAATGTTTCAAAACATCTTGAAGTAGAACCATTGAACGAACAATTATATCCCCCTTCTGAATTTGAAAATTAAATTTGATTTTATTTTGATAGCTATGAATGTAAGCACACATCTGAAAGTGAAATTATCCTTAAAATTAGAACCGAATGTATTAATAATGAAGAACGTACTTCTCTTTTAAGATTAAGTAATAAATATGCAGGAATATTTTACTGCGAAAATATTTTATCGAGGAAATATTTCAAAGGCAGCCAGTTGTACCTTAAATGAAAATTAAGGATAACTTTGTGTAAGAGTCAGGTATTGAAGTGAAACAAAGGCCAGGATTTTCTCCTATTTTTTTATAAAAAAGGTATTCTAAAACCAGTTTTTTTAAAAAATGGAATCGAAATGTAAGCAAACGTAAAAAAATTCTAGTTATAATCTTACAAGAAATGCTTAATATATTAAATTCTAATTTTAATTAACTTTTATATTCAATTAAGAAAAATATATGTAAGATGCTTAGCCACTGTAAGATGACTTTTGATTTTATCATTTTCATTTTCTTTTAACATAAAAGTTTCAACACGAAAAATTGAAAATAAATTATTAATATCCAAACTACACGGTTCTTATTAACAAAAAAATTTGCGCTTTAATCTGAGGAAATATCATATTTAATTATGGAATTTTGTCAACGTCCTTCATAGGTGCAGAAATATTGCCTATCTCTTTGATTCTTTTGCTATTTTCGTAGTTGGTTATTTTTTTCTACTTTTGTCTGTAAATTATTTAAATAAAATAATAATAAAACTTTCCATTAAAGGAGATATTTAGATATTTTTCTAATTCATTTTTAAATATCTTTTCTAGAACCGCGATCTTTGAGAAATATTTCATGTACAAAATTATACAGAGTAGAAATCGTTTAAAAATATTAACTGTGCTCTGTATTCTAAAGGTAGGTATTTTATGAACAAACTCAAGCAATCGATCTGAAACTAAATATTTTTATTTTACCAGATTGTAAATTAAAAATTTATTTTCAAAATTTAGGACAACGACATAAATTTTATACTCATAAAATCCTTCAGATTAAAACCAAAAACAAAAGAGAACGACATTCTACTTTAAAATTAAATAATGAATATTCTAAAATCTTTTATCCAGAAAATGCATCTTCGAGAGGCAACTACTCGTACCTTAAATGAAAATTAACGATAAGTTTGTGTAGGAATCAGATATTGAAGTAAAACAAACGTCATCATTTTATTCTGTTTTCTACTTTATTTCTGGGGGCATTTTGTTTTTCAAATATTTACTTCCACTTTATCAAGAACTTTCATTTTAAAAATCTGATTAAAAGTTTAGTACCAGAAATACATATTATATTAAATTCTGATTTTTAAGAAAAAATATATTGACTTACGACAAATGTGTGTAAGATACGTAGTCACGTGCAAAATAACAAAAATTTAGCTTTTCAAGAAAAATACACAGTTGATTATTGAAAATAAGATAACATATAATTTTTCATTTTCATTTCCTTTTAACATAAAAGTTTCAATGTAAAAAATTTAAAATCAGTGATTAATATTTAAACTGTACGGTTATTAATAACAAAAAGGGCTGTGTTTTAGTCTGTAGAAATATCGAGATTCACTATAAAATTTTATCAATATCCTTCAGACGTGCTGAAATATTGCCCGTTGATTCTGTGCTATTTTGTAGCTAGTAATTAAAATAAGCTTAAATATTTACCTAACTTTCTTTGATTCTTTTGCTACATTTGTAGCTAATCATTTTTGTTCGCCAAACAAAAAGAACTCTAATCTAAATATTAAGAACTGACGGCCCTACCTCAAATTTGCTCCATATTTTTCTCTCGCACTGAAGGCTTATTCTTTCGTATTGACTAGTTTTAAAACTTTGGAAGTTATGACCAAATTTATTAACAAAAATAGAGTCAATCATAACTTCCAAAACATGTTCAAGTAAAACCATTGAAGGAACAATTATATCCCCCTTCTGAAAATGAAAATTAAATTTGTTTCAATTTAGATAACTATATACGAATACACACAACTGAAAGTAAAATTATCCTTCATATTAGAACCGAATTCATTAACAAAGAAGAACGTACTTCTATCTTAAAATTAAGTAATGAAAATCACGGATTACTTTGTATAGGAATCAGATATTGAAGTAAAACAAACGTCAAAACTTGTTCCTGTTTTCGACTCTACACACAAAGAAATAGATATTTTTAAAATAAAAAAAAATGTTTTCAAATTAAAAAGAAGGTTTTTGATTAAGATTAAAAACTTTTATATTTAAATTAAATACAATATCATATATATATATATATATATTTAAATGAAAATACATTTGAAAATATCAAATGCAACTTTTCCTTAATATTAAAGGAAGTACTTTGAAGTTGAAAATAAAAGCCATTTAAAGCAAAAGTAATGTGTTCCAAGACAAAATTCAAATTTTTAACAACGTTTTAAACGTAGTTTGGGCTTTCCGCACACAGAGGACACCACGTGGCGCTAGATTCGCGTGGCTTGTCGGTTTCATTTGATAACAAACATGACCGGGAATATTAAGTAAATGTCGACTATCGAACAAACCTTCTCTCATTGGCAAATCTCCTTGTCACCAGAATCTCAACAATGTACTAGGTTCTCCTATGATAGGAGAGGAACTATGTCTATCTTCGTTTATGTTTAAATGAGTTTAATTAAATCTGGGATTTTTAAACTAAAAACTAGCCTTTTAATTTATTAAAAATGGGATTTTTACTTTAAATACGATATTATTTCAAACAAAATATGATGATATTTGTATTAAATATTTAATATTGTTGAACTGAAAATTTATGTTTTTAGATTTAATATCATTCGACTTTTGCATCAAATGCGAAATTTTTAATTTAAATTAACATGATTAAAAGTAACGGTATTTAATTTAAATGAGTTGATACATTTGAATCAAATACATTTTATTCTTTCCAAAAACATAAATCATAGACTGGTTATTAAATGCAAAACTTTTTAAATTACCTGCACTTTTTTTGATTATAAAGTACAATTTCTTTGTGTGTATAGCTGGCAGCATTTTGTTTTTCAAATATTACCCAGTTCTTTAATGAGAACTCTTTACTTTAGGAAATTATAATAACGGAGTGCTAAAATCAGTTCATCAAAATGGAAATACAACAAAATGGAAATGAAATGTAAGCATACGCAAAGAAAATCGAAATATATAAGTACTGTTGTGTATATTACAATAAATAAATACCTATTATATTAAATTTTGTATTTAATTAAACATTATTTTCACTTACGAAAGATATACAGCGTGTTCGGATTGAACTGTTTTATAAAAAATTTAAATTCGAGCTCTATGCCGCTATCAAAATAAGCATCAGAACTATACCGAACGGAGTTCGTAATCTTTCGGTTATAATCATTAATGAGAATACCGCTTTATTTTAATTTAAGGCTTGTGATTCGTCAATCAGTCAAGGCCGTCTGAAATTTTAGACGGTCTTGGTTCAGGTATGTTTACTGGAATGATTGTTTGGCTCTTGACGGAGATAACGTTGATGAATAAAGACAAATTTGAACAAAATAAACGCGTTTTCTTTATTAGACCCGGGACTTTTCAGCCCATGTGTTATTATATTAAATTCTGATTTTTATTAAAAAATACATTGACTTAAGATAAATGTGTGTAAGATACGTAGTCACGTGCAAAATATCAAAAATTTAGCTTTTCAAGAAAAATACACAGTTGATTATTGAAAATAAAAACACTGTACGATAACGTATAATTTTTCATTTTCATGTTCTTTTAACATAAAAGTTTCAATGTAAAAAATTTAAAATCAGTGATTAATATTTAAACTGTACGGTTCTTAATAACAAAAATGGGCTGTGTTTTAGTCTGAAGAAATGTCAGGATTCACTATAAAATTTTATCAACATTCTTCAGACGTGCTGAAATATTGCCCGTTGATTCTATGCTATTTGGTAGCTAGTAATTAAAATAAGCTTAAATATTTACCTAACTTTCTTTGATTCTTTTGCTACATTTGTAGCTAATCATTCAAAAGAACTTTAATGTGTTCCACTCATTTAGATTTTATTAACCAAAACAAAAAGGCTCTATTCTACAATTATTGAGAAGTGATAGTGTGGGTTCAAAGTTACTCCATATCTTTCAAAAGATCTCAAATAAAGCATTTTCATTACGTTTATATAGTGGAAGACAACAACTTCAAAACGGCCCACTATTATCTAAGTAAAGAACAATATAAAACTTAAATTTGTCTCAATTTTGATGTAAACGTACATCTAAAAGTAAAATTATCATTCAAAGTAGAACCGAATGCATTAACATAGAAGAACGTACTGCTATAGTAAAATTCAGCAATGAATATTCAAAAATATATTAGCGAGAAAAAAACATCTTTGAGAGGCTTACCATAAATGAAAATTAAGGATAACTGTATAAAACAGATATTGAAGCGAAACAAACAAAAGTTATAATATTTTATCCTACTTTTTATATCTATACCTAAGATGATATATGTATATAGATAGCTCACCTTATGGGTGAAAAAGTAACACGCGTAAGTTTGTTTGCCTATACAATTTTTAAGTATTTATTTCGATTTATTCATGTCCCAACGTGATCACACTAAGCGGACTCCATTTTAGTAAGTACCAAAAAGACGATAAATATGCGGAGTTTCGGCTATTTAGCGAACGAGTTATTAAACGGGTCGATAAGGTTTTCGCGGTGAAGCTAAATAAATAAATACACACCACGAATACTACAAGAACTATAGTCTTAAAGGTAAACAAATTTGACATTTCATGTTAAGGTTACGCGTTGTTTGCATAAAATACGTTATGTAAGATATCTATACAAGTACATTATCTTTGATCTATAAATACTCTATTCTGGTATTCAAATTTCTGATATTTGCACAAAAGAGAAAAGTCCAACGCACACAACAATACAAGCAAAGAACGAAACCTAACACAAAGAACACAAAAAATGATAAAGAACACAAAAAATGGTAAAGAACACAAAAAAGGATAAAGAACACAAAAAAAGGATCAAAGGGGAGTTAAATTAAAAGGTGTCATATCCCTTAATCTAACTTCGTCCTGAGCGAGCCGACAAGGAAAGTACATGAATATAGACACCCGTCAGGACGGATTTCTCTCCTAAACTTGTTATAACTTTCGCCAAGTGGATTTAAACCGATTATTACCCCGAAAATGTTTAACTTATATCTGTTTGCTCTAATGCACCCGGTGCGCCAGAGATGGCGCCACCGGAGCCCTAGGAGCACTCAGCGCGAGAATATCATAATTCCGGTCTAATGCCTTCTTTGTCCCCTTCCGATAAGGGAATGCAATTGGACGCTAATCTACTCAATTACTGATTACAGACTAATGGACAATTATGCATAATAGAATTTATTATTGCTCCTGGAAATGGCCGGGACACAACTAGATTAGAATAGTGCAGTATTAGTCAGGCTAGAATTAGTTGGATTTTAGGTGGATAGAATGGATTAGACCAGTCGATACTGAAGGGACACGTTCTCAGTTTAATTCAGTCTTCAGTTCCATGTGGTAATTCATTCTGGGGAGCGGCATGTAGGACACGTTTTTCGAATAAAATTGCGTTTGGGGTACAATTTCATTGGGAAGAATTCTTTTAGCTATAAACGTGTCGTTGTAATAAAATTGTCTATATAATAAAATTGTCTATAATAAAATTGTCTATAATAAAATTGTCTATAATAAAATTGTCTATAATAAAATTGTCTATAATAAAATTGTCTATAATAAAATTGTCTATAATGCAATTGTCTATAATACAATTGTCTATAATGCCATTGTCTATAATGCAATTGCCTTTAGAATAAAATTGCCTTTAGAATAAAATAGTCCTTAGAATAAAACAGTCTTTAAAATAATAGGATCAAAATTAAAGAAAAGGGAAACATTCTACGACGACCAAAAATGTATTTCAAATACAATGGTCAAACTAAAACTAACTAAAAAGTTTGGTATAAACCTCAAGGGTTAATAACCTAGTGAACATGTGAACCCCTAACATTACATTTCCACCCCTTATTCCAAACCTATACACATAGAAAGCACCCCAACCTCAATTAATACTAGCCTAACTAGCTTGTATTGTTCCTGACGTCAAACGCTAGGGCTAATTACGCAAGTATCTGTGAATTTTAGCAACGCGATGGTGATGTAATTCTACATATACATCGCAATGGAACATTAACTTTATTCCATTAGACCGATAACTTATGGTACGTACCTCGTATATACATCATTATCTCATTTGTATTTATTTTCCTATTACTGCATTATACTTTCGGCAGGATAGTTATCGTCCAGAAAGCTTTAGTATCCTTATAGATAAAAAGATGCAAATAACGTAGATACGTGTTCGGATTGAACTGTTTAAAAAAAAAAAAAATTTGGTGCCGCCTTCAATATATTGTGCACTTCACTATTTCATTCTGCCAAGTAAACTTGGTTGCATAAGTTGCTCAATTTGTTCGCTGAATACAAGCACGGAAGGTGGAAGAATGAAGAAGCTGACATTTAATGTTTCATTATTTAATGCATTTAATGCCCAATTGCTATAATTGATGCGGACTTCATAGTCAACTTCTTTCAGGTGATGAACTACGTTTACTTTGTAAGGGAACTTGCATAGAACTTTTCGTACAATCTTATGGGTGGTTGTCAGTGAAACACCTGTCTCATTGGATAGTCTTCTAAGGGACTTTCTTGGATTTTCCTCTATCATTTGTCTTATATCTTCGACAACCTCTGCACAAGTACTTGTTCGTCCTCCCCCATGCCTTCTCTCGACAGTTCCATGAATTGAAAATTTGTCAACCGTCCTTCGGATATGTTGGCGTAACGTGGTAGGGTCTACATCAAATTCCGGGAATTGTGCCAAAAATTCACCTTCACAGTCTCGAACGGAATATCTGGCAACACCTTCTTCCATGCGCTTAGTCCCAAAATATGACTGTACC
Organism: Quadriops clusia; assembly: GCA_033557875.1. Classification (NCBI taxonomy): domain Eukaryota; kingdom Metazoa; phylum Arthropoda; class Insecta; order Coleoptera; family Hydrophilidae; genus Quadriops; species Quadriops clusia. The sequence goes on from JAWQRP010003443.1 coordinate 12,598, forward strand.
TATTATAAAAATGTTATGTTCTAAGGTGAATACCATTGCTATAAAACAAAGTTGAAACTAAATTATACTTTCAAATAGATTTTTATAAATATTCTATGATTTATAATTCAAGAATATCGAAGGAACAATAATAATATCATTAGATACCTACTTACCAAAGATTTAAAAAAATTAATCTGAGTGAAGATGAAATCTCAAAATTTTAGAGTAATGACACAAATTTGTCTGGAACTTGGGCTGTACTGCTAGCTCACCTTCGTTTTTGGTTTCTTTTGAAGCACTTAAAAACCAATAACATTAATGTTTATTTGCAATGGCACAATAGAAATTTATTCCTTAATGCCCACAGTTTGGGTTTTTATTTACACATCTACCTGCTTTTCACAAATCTACTTAACCATTTGGCCGTAAAATTTGCAACAAAACAAAGGCTGATGATACAAAGTGTTTCTTTACAATAGCCGGTCCTAATTAGTGAGGTTATGTATTAGAAAGTAAACATACCTGAACCAAGGCCGTTTAACATTTCAGACGGCCTTGTCTGATTGACGAATCACAAGCCTTAAGGGGGTCATCCCATGTGACGGTCTGTTTTTTAGGGATTTTTTGTTTGCGACCAGTAAATAGATAGAGCTTTATTAAGTTTATTATCATTTATTAACATATATTTTAACAGTATGAATATAAACTTTGAGTTAAAAATATGATGTAGAACATGAGTTACAGCGTTCTGAACAACTCCGCCTCGAAAAAATGGGCTCGCACTTCCTCCACGATTCCGGATGATTG
>JAWQRP010003444.1:0-13384 GCA_033557875.1 Quadriops clusia
AAATTTTAGGGAAAAATTTCAGTCTTTCATTTCTCAAATGGAAAAGGGGGCTTTCTTGAGAAATAGAAACTTTTTGCTTAAGACATCAAAAAGTGGAAAGTTTTTCCTTTAAAATGAAATGTATAACATTTTTGGATGGTCATTAAGCTCTGAGTTACAGAGTCTTGAAAATGACCGAAATTTTTGCTCGCTCGTAGGTGTTCCCTTAATTTTGCAGGCCAGTGTAGTTTGACAAATATCAGTATTTGTAGTTCTTATTTACGAGATTTATCTAAATGAGAGTGTTTTAGTTCATTATTGTGACTATCTATTTGTTCCACTCTGGAGTAATCATTATGTAATATCTACTTCATAGGAATATTTATTTTCAATCATTTGCTTCTCATTCTCCTTCATTTCCTTTGGAAGATTATAATTGGCAAACTTATGAATCAGTTATTTTAACGAAACGACTCGCCTTAAGTTTTATTGCCAAGAAAGTACATACTTCTATTGATTTATTAAAATTTTTGCTTGCAGGACGCGACGCAATGCACCCGGAATCTATAATCGTAAATTTATGATTCAAAAATTAATAAACTCCTCTCTAATCCTGATTTACGGTTCGCCACTCATTTAATACTTAGCCATATTTTGGGCTTAATAATTTAAGTGCAGTCCGATAAATAAAAGTAATTGCGATAAATCAGTGGTAAGTGTAAACCGGAGGAGAAGAGTAACGGTATAGCTTTTCCACGCATGATACCTTGCAAGGTTGTACAGAAACATATATCGGCGATAACGAGCTCAGTGGGGGATCCTTGGTCAGCTATTCTTTCTCCTCTTATATATTATGTCCAGTTTACACCCACCACGACATCCAGGTTGCAATAAATTTATAAGGTTACCTTGTAAACCACATTTTCAGCTTATTAATGATCTTCTTCAATTTATACGTATCGCAAGCACACCCAAACCGACGTAAGTTATGTTCCATTGAGCAAGCTAACTTGGGTTAGATAAGTCTCCTCTCGGTAGGGCTATCCGTCTTCTACTGGTATTAATGTCTTCATACCATGGAGAACTTAAACAACGAGGGTGTTATACCGAGAAGGATTTATGCTCTAGAGTATTTCGCGAAATTACTGGGATACTATAATTCGCTCAGGGGGATGAGTACACCAAGATTAATAGTTCAATGGGCGGATAGTTCCATAACTGCCTCTTCTATGTGGAATATCGGGACTTTTGTCCAGAGTAAGCGTCCAATGCCAATGATCAGCTAGACAACGCAATATGATAAATTATTCGAGTCAAAGTGCATGGGCTTTCAGAGGAGATAAAAAATAAAATATTTTTTAATTGACATAAGATATGGGATCTGTGATTAATGAATGTGATTAATGAAGACGTAATTGTAGGCGAAGATTTAAGATGCAATCCTGGACAATTCCCATAATGAATATTACAGTGCTACATCTGATAAACTCGTGGCGCGGCGTGAAGGAACATTACACAACAAGGTCGAAGAAATTAGTATGTCAAAAAATTGATAAAACGTAATTATCGCTCTTTTCTTTGATTTATTTATCTAATACTTATAGACGTAGAATCCAATAAAAATTCAATTATGCCATGTAGCGCTAATGCGTTACTAATATGCTATTCAGAAGAATTATTGAAGCCTAATTCGATTCAACCGAGAACATTTCAAAATAAATAGACAGTAATCATATCTTGCTTTTTATGTATAACTAGGCAAATTACAGGCCTTCGGCAGAAGCGTACAATTACCACATGTATTAAGCGTATATAGGTTCCCTCGGCCCAGCAAGGTTAACCTATTAGCCTTTAATGCATTGCTGCATGACTATCATAAGCTGCCATTGAAGAGAAAATTGAAAAGATTGTATTTTTAAATTGAAAATTATAGGTGATTTCCGTTACAGTTTTAAAAATGTTTTTTGTCAACGGGAATCGCTGGCGCTGCATTAAAATACTCTATTCTTGCAACAAAGTGAGGTAACTTAAATCTCGGAGGTAATTAAGCATTCTTATTGTTATGCAAGGAACTGCAATTATCTCGTCATTGTTACAACTGCTTCGCAAAGTATAATTCAATTGCGTTTAGGTTTTGTAACAATAATTATAATTTGCCCTTGCTGTTAAGGTTACAAAAGCTCCTTCATCACTTATCAGTGAGTTCATTTTAGGCTCAAACGCTACGTTTAATTATCAATTTCTCATCACTTCATTTCAAAGCAATCTGAAGCAATCGTATGCGTATAATTGTGGCAATGAAATCAGATTTGTTGCACCAAAGAAGAAAAAACCCACCTGGAATTACAGTTATTATTCTGATTTTTAATATTTCTTAATGATTGTACGTCGTACGCAGCGAACTGAAGGTGAAATATATCTTCATTTACTACACTTGTTACAAGCCCACCATTTATCATTCCCATATAGAACTCGGCATAGTAAATATCACTAATAACTTCTCGATTACATCTCAAGCCGGATTGTTGTTAAACGCTTGAAGTGATGAAACTGATTGTAATATGATTAGTCGGAAGACTTTAACAATGGGCGATGAACTTCTTCTATTGTGTAAGAACAAGCGTGTATTAGACTATCTGGCGTAACTGACTTTGTCCAAAAACAAGACAATCATCAGACAAACCGTCTTATTTAAAGATGCGCATGCGGAAAGATGAACCACGTAAAACTGCATTGTTGTTATGCAACGCGTACTCTATAAAGTTTTCACTTTTAGAATTTCTTATACTTGTCCTGGAATCTAAAGCAATACAAAATTATGCGGAAGATTGCGCGGTATGTGTAAAACCGCGTTAAATTCCCACGTTCCCTCTTTTGTTATCCAACTATTATGTTAGGTGTAATTAGACGCTTAAGTGAACACAAAGTATTTCGATAACTAAATGAGGTTGTTTGAGGCTGGCCTCTTGGGGTCAAGTGGAACTAAAATCTTCTTACGTAGCGCCAGCCACCGACCGAACAAAGTCTATTACACGAATTCACGTATAACCCGGCATAGCTTTTGCTTTTGTTGGACACTTAGATATGCAAAATGCAAATTGCTTATCCTGAAAAGCTCAGAAAGTAAGTACATGAGGTAGAAAATATGTAAATAAACGCGCTTCAGAGTGTTTTGTATGCGATGATGTAATTAAATTTGAAATGACGAACGAGAAGCTATTGTTCATTTAAATAAACTGGTATTTCGTAAGCTAAAAGGTAATAACTCTTGCGCAAATTATAACCGCCGCAACACAAAGTACAATTATTTATTTAACTATGCATTATAATATTTAAATCTTCAAAATATTTCTAGTAAATATTTATTAGTTTGGTCTAATGAAAATATTGTACTATTATTAAACTAAATTATATCCCACAAGACAGAAAACTAACAGTCATTGTAATAAATCAGTATAAAAGGCCAATTTCCTTGTGCGCACTTGCACTTTCTACAATATCAGGCAACCAAAGCGGAGGCTTCTAAGAAACATCGAAGCAAAATACCAATAGAGCGATTGTAATCTCTCAACTATATATAGATTGAATTCCCCATCAAAAATGTTGACCACCTGGCTGCCGGCTAGTTGTGTAAATCATTCCGAGATGAGATATGAAATAATGCATTTACGTAGTTTATATCTTTTATTCATTTGGTTTATCAAACCATATAAACCGTATGTAGCAAGATATAAATAATGAAAATTAGTACAACTGCTTTTAACCACCCAACAGAACAGTGATTTATTTTAGCGTGCTTATGCTGGTGATCCCATAAATAATTCATTTTCTTTCTTGCTTCTCATGCCTATTTGCGCTCGTCAAATTGCTGTTTCTGTTTGCTTAAAATGTACCTTATTGTTATAACAAAGTAAGTACGGCCTTTTAATTACAGTTGCTAAGCCTACAGAACGTCCCTCCTTCGAATATTCAACGACTTCAACATTCGCCTCTCATCACGACTTGAGGCATTTTGTTTCTTTAGCACATCGAAAATCCTTTGACCTAGCAAATTAAATGCTTAATGGGAACGTAAATCACAATTTTAATTTGCACTTGGCACCTCGGGATGTGCAGTTTAGGAAGTAATGTTCAGTTAATCACGGGCTTTGTGTTATTGGTTCGGGTTCGAGAGGATAATAAATATCAATGCGGAGGAAATTTTATTATTTTACTCTCCTTACCGTTATCCACCTCTCGAGCAATGCAGTGATAGATTCCGTTGTATTGTTGTTGGGAGCGGAGTGCGTGAACATGAATTATTAAATTTTATGCACCTTCTTCCCATTTACTCACCATGTACAGAATAAAGATACATTAACGTTCACAACTGTTAATGTCCCACGTTTTGGGGTCGTCCTGCTCTTCTCGCATAAACATAGGCGTACCTAAGCGTGTGAAAATGTAGTCGTTTGAAGTTAGTTAAAAAGGGCACTTTAAATACCCAACAAGCACTAACTATTTTATAGGAGCTGTTAGGACGTTTATACAACTACATGTTATAAATCCAAAGGCTTTAAAATTCATTTAGCAAGGTAAAATAGAAAAGTATTCTGTATATATTTCTTGACAAATAACGCGAAAAATAGTAATATATAAAGAGGAATGAACAAATATTGTATTATATTTTTTCTTCCTAGAATAGTTTTAAACCGAATTGTGTGAAACAATAATTAAAAACAAATACGTAAAACAAAGGTTATTGTCGTGGCACGAGAAACAAATGTATTTTATAAGTAAACATTCTTACGACAGTAATAAAACTTTTACATTAAAAACGGCGCACGCTTATAAAACAATTTAGTCACAACCATTGTGTTGAACATATTTTCATTTTTATTGAAACACGCTAAGTAACATTAGAAAACAATTATGTTATTACGTTTTATTTCATGTATTTAACAAGGACAGCTTTTATAGAAATTTACTAACTTAATATTGAACTAAACAAGAAAGAATATTTCCTCAAAAATGATTTGCTATTTATGAATTAAAAGTATTTTTAAAAGTAGTGTCTAAATCGACTGCATATATTATGCAAAAGCCAATGTATAATAAGTTGGCAGTAAGGACATTATGAAAATTGTTTGTTTGTTTATGTAAGGTTAGTGTATTTCCGTTATGAGAACATTCACAAAACATACTTACCTTACAAAGGAATACTGCTCATAGATCGAAATAGTACTTATTACAGCAATATATGAATAAAGATATATTAACAGCAATTATATAACACGTAACATACCAATTTGGTTTTATTGCGGGATATTTGTGTTTGCAGGATAGCTTCTAACGAGACATTCAGGCAACATTTTAAATTATTTGAATAATAAATAATTTTTATACACTGAAAATAATAAAATTAAACTTCAAGATGCGTACGATTAGCTAATAATGTTGCTGGAGAAGAATCCAAGAGTTGAACTTGAAAAACCAGATTTGCGTGCATCTCGGCAATTTTAGACTTAGTTCCTCACTTGCGGTGTTTTCTTGTTTATCTTTTGGTCTCTGTCAATTTGTAGATAAAGCGGTATATATTACTATTGTTTGTTGGCTATCTTTGGATCTTTCGAACGTATTAAGTCATTTCTGTGTTGGCATGCCTTTTATAGCAATAAAGGACAAACGCTGCGTTTCGTATCCTTTCGCGAGATTCTATATAGAAGTTTCGCCTCTAATTAAATCCAAGGAAAAATGTTCACAATAATGTTTTATTGAGTTAACAAGGTACGACTAATGGCTTGGCATGATAGTCTTGCAGACCTTATATGCAGATATGAATGTTGCAGGGTTCTGGATTCTGTAACGGGACAACTTTTTGTTCCCACTTTTTCTCGAAAGCCTTAAAAAATTAGGCTCTTGTTAATTGATAGGGTGCTGTTAATAGTAGTAGTAGTTTTTTCTTCACGGCGAGAAATGGTCAAGTTGTTAGTAATAATGGCGGCATTAGACCAAATCAGATTAACTGTTACTTGTTTGTGCTGGAACTGTATGGAATTAAATATTGAATTAAACAACCATCTCATCCATATTTCACAGTTCGGAGAATTTATTTGAAATTCAACCTTTTATCGTGGAGATACTTTATAAATTTGAGTTCACTGTAAACGAGAAGTATTTCTCAGTTTTACGACCTTTAGTGTGGTTGTTGCAGATGTGCAGTATGATTTACACTATTGAATAATAATTATTTTAAAAAGAAATCAATGCAATGTAATCGAACCCCGCCCATTCTTCTTATTTAAATTTAGTCTGGTCAGGAAGGTTCGATGCGGTAATAAATAACGATGGTTATAAATGGTTAAGTGGATACAATTGCGTTCGTTGTCATAACTTACAAGGTTTGCGCATGTAACGTGTCTATAACCAATACTTACTCCGTCGTTACCTCAAAAATATATCATATATCTCCGTCTGCGATCTTTAAAGCTCGCAAGTTCGCGGGCACTTTCTATTTCGCTTTGTGCGCTTTATTTCGTTATCCTTTGATCGACGTCAGAGGTGCGCATATGTAACGAAATACATTCGCGGGTAATCCCATAAAGAGAGATTCGTTGCGAAGGAAATCAAAGAACAAGGTCACGTCCTTTTGTTCGCTCGCATTCATTCGTTTCAATCGCATTATCTCTAATGGGAATGAAGGATGAGAAAAGAACTGTGGCTAAGAAAATTATTGAGAAATGAGCGGAGCATTTTTAGAAGTAAAAATTGAAAGAAATAAACCGCAGCATCTGAAATGTTGTTTATTGGCATTTCTAAAGAGATTAACAAACCACGTTAATTAATATCTGCAATGTTTTGTCCTCCCGTCCGTGCTTTTTCTCAACCTGCGCTACCGGTTTTGGTCGAACCCATAACGAGATATACGCCCAAAAGAAAAATAAATACTACATTATTAAATAAAGAAAAACAATATAAACATGCACGTGTAAATAAGAAGACTAACTGTATTAAAAATCTTATATTACAGATAGAGCTGTCATATCATATTTCTTTCTGAGGAGTACCTGTTGAATTTTTAACGCTTTAAGATGCAGGACATAAAAAAATAGTCCCTCGAAAAGAAAAAGCTGACTCGATTGAATGTGACATCATGTTTACATTAAATGCACGATGTCATAAATATGGATATTCTCACACTAAATCCAGCGAAGATGGGCCAAGAGTCCTCGATCTGAAGTATAAAGACTGCATACTAATAGAGATATTAAAAACTCAATTAATTTAATACGTGTAGCTTTATAGCCGTGAAATTCTAATATTGATTAGCATTTCGACAAAAAGCCGCGATACAGGAGGCGAAATCAATGTAGCGTCCGGTTTATATTTAATTAAAAATTCAATTTTATGGACGTTATTGATATGCAGGTAAATTTCATTAGAGCCGTCCCAAAAAGGTATCATCAAAGGCGAAAATTTAATAATAAATTACACTTTTCCGATGCCGGGCGGTAATTGAGTGACTTTGAAGCTCAAGGAATTAAATAAGTAGGGAATACTTCCCATTATGAAAATAATTAAAGGGCGGTAACTACTAATGAGTGACAAGTTAATACCTATCTTAATCGCTTTACGAAACTTCTGATCCCAAACCAAAACGTTTAGATTTCAGAACGTATCATTTAGTTAGTGTAAACTTCGTTTTAACTTTACAGTTAGGAGAACTAAATGATCTTTTAGGACTAGGTTTTCAGGTTTAACTGCAGTAGGTACCTAATACTTAAGTGTTGGCTGTAAAATTAGAGTCAATAAAAATATCTTAAATTTTTTATAGATTAGAACAACAATAATACTTAACATACTTTTTGTGGGTTCAAGTATGTTGTTAGGTGCTTATGTATATTTCATGACATCTTTATCGAGAGAACATAACAGTTATTTTATAACTATTGTACGAAGAGAACCTCTAAATAACCATGTAATTTGAAACCTACTATTCAAGCTAGATAAAGTTGATTCATACGAGTTTTTCTCTCCCGTATATGTGATAAACATTGTCATACAAGAACGGTATACGGAGGAACGGTATTTTTGATGCAGGATTATGTTTATGTTTCTCGGAACCAATAATTTCAATGTATTGGCAACACTAAAGTTACGAGTTAGTCCGAGGCATAAAAAAGCGGTCTCTCTGTTGTTGCAAATCCGTTTAGAGCCCGAATGGGACCGTGACTCGGCATAAGAGAGGACCTATGGCATATTAATAGTTTTGTGGGCACCGAAGAACAAGCCTGCTGCTTCCCAATTTGGCGAACTAACTGTTCATGCATAAATATGTGATTATACTTTTTGCTAGTCTCACCTTACACCGTCCTCACGAATTATTAATTTACGATATGCGAAAGAGGTACGTACGTGTATCCGTAAGCTAGGAGGCTGATGACCACTTTGATGGATTGTCTGTCAGGAAAAAAAGTTTATGGAACATGATATTAATTGCCATATTTTTTCTGTCTTGTTAAAGAATGCACTTAGTTGTTTCTATTTATACCAAAGTGGAAGATTCGATTTGATAAATATGTGCGATCGGGGAAATAATTATTGCAAGAGCAATTATTTCATCTGAGGACGCAGAATTTACATACCAAGAAGTAATTATATTGTAAACAAACGAGGTCTTTGCTTATTTTAAACGCACCGGCGATGTACAAGATTTTCTTGGGGACACGATACAATCAGCAGTTAAGACAAGGGAATGTCATTTAAGCTTAAAGCTTCCACATTATTAAGCAGACTTAATGCCTAGCGCTAGACGGAGCGAGCAGACTACCTTTATGGATGAGGCAACAGTTCGCTATGTACTTAATGATTAAAATTAAATGCAAATTGATAAAGATTAATAAACCAGTTTGTATGATAATGATGTTACACATTTCGTAGTTTCGTACGCAATTGCACACCGGATTCGATTTATCTTCGCGTTGTTGAGACTTGTAGGTTAATGTGACTTCTTTCTAGCTCGATGTTCTCCCGTGTTCTTATTTTCAATATTAGTTTAATTGACCGTGATACAGTGATTGATTCTGATTGTTTTGCTTTGCGCTAGAGTATTTGTTTACCCAGCATTTAATCTTGCTTCTAAATTGCTCACGTCACTTTTCCTTTTTCAAGTACTTTCTTAAATGACGTTCCACCACAGGGTTGTGCGTTCGCAAAAATTCAAAATGCACTAGGTGCCATTAATCATCCTTATGATTAGATAAAAAGTATGGTAATCCTACCTTGGGGGCTTTGCATAATACACATTCGTGCTGCCATGCGCCTCTAAGTACGGTAATTATGCGCAAAAGAAAATTTGTATTGTTAACAACTTAATCATCCGCTTGTCCACGCGAAAACCAACACTGACGCATGTGATAACAACGTAAACACTTTATAATGGGCGTGTAATCGAAAAATAAAGGTAGCTATTGAATATAATTGCTTCTTGTTCAGTACAGTCTCCGGCGTGAATGCCTGTTTCGCGTTGCCGTTTTTGCAGGATTTCCATCAGAGTTGGCTGCTTAGTTTTTGCACACCTCTTTCGGAGCCATCCTTGCCGTCTCAAAGCGCGAAACTATCGAGTATGAAATCGATTTGACAAGTCACTTTGGGTCGTGAGATTGCTCAAAGGAAACGCGAGGAAACTGAAGATGACAAGACGCATCATCGATTTGTCTTTGAAGATCAATATCTTAAGTTCAAGGTGTCGTACTGTTCGAGGATTTCTCTTCTGAGAATATACGTATATATTCAATTATACGTATATAGTGATGATTGATGTTGATAATATAATATAGTGAGTACAGATGTGGAATTAAACAGGATTAATTAGTCTAAATTAAATAACGTCCGTTTGTAAACTCAATCAAACTGGCAAATTAGTTATCTGCTTAGCAGCCTTTTCTTACACGTAATTAACTGAGTCCTAATTTAATTACAACACCTTACCCGAAAGTTTATGTAAGTAGCCTATAAAATAGACATTAATCATATGGGGATATACACCCAAAAGTGTAATTCAGCAGAGTTGCCCCAATTATGGACAATTCCCGAGAGTGCATCCCTAAGGTTTCGGTGTTTACGATGCGGCTCTAATTGTTTCTAAGGACCAAACCACGTAATGGCCTATATAATACAATTAGATATGACCGAAGGGCCGAAAAAGCAAATGTCCTGCCGACTTTAAATCGTAAGCAGATGTATCTAGGCGTATAAACTCATGGGTAATAATTTATTTAGAACTAAACGCTTTACGACCTCTTCGCCCATAAGAAGCGGAAGCGGTAAACTTATTTCTTCCTTGAGTCTCTTTATTGGCGTGAAATCTTTAACTTGCGTGATGGAAATTGTAAAATTCGTAGTTGATACATATTTATATAATTCTTCCTTGAGCGTGAGCTCGCAGGGTCCAACTATAACGGACTTAATCCATAAATGTTAGAGTGATGCAATCCAAGCTAATTAAATAAGAAATACAATAAAATAAAAAACGTATAATACGCACATTATGCAATTTAATCGTTCAATAAAGGGAAAGTTGAGACGCGGCCATGCAAAGGAACTAATGGTCAAATGTTTAAACGCTAAGGATAACGTAGAATAGTCAATAAAACAGTTGTAAAAATGCAATAAAATCAAACACCATGACAAGATACGATTATGGACGAAAAAACCGGACATGCAAATGAGAGATTGTACACTATTTTTAGTACTAAGTGGTACTAATTATTTAGCAATCAATAAAGATATCACCAGTGTGCGTAAAGCATGTGAAACTAATGCCGAGCAATAAAGATTAAGTTCTAGTCATTATGGGCGAGCCAGCAAGTTAGTATTCATGGTATCAAATTGCGAATTAATAGAGCATTATTTATTTGATGCTTGCACCGCGTGTTCAACGCATGAGTACGCAGAGTAATGCGAACTTGACCAGCCACACGTCACAATACGAGGATGAAAGTGTCGGCACTACAAGATGTGTAATTTTATAAGGCTGGATACGTACTTGCATTACTTATATCTGCTTTGATATGCAGCCTTGAGTTGCCCACTCGTTTCACATATGTACGTACTGCTCACTTCAGGACAACGGACATTATATCTATGTCCAAGGCTGGCATAACTGTTCTCCAGGAATAGAAAAACCAGCACTTGATGTAACTGCACAAATACTAGAACAAAATGCTTGAACGCGTTTTCAGGCCATCTTGGACGAGGGTTTTCCGTAGTTCAACAGGTACAGAGTAAACAGTACCTACTAGTGATCGTACACTGCTTACCATATCCACGTCTTTTATACCTAGTAAGACAGATTCGTCTATCTGTATCACGAATTAACCACCTATATGATACTGCTGTATTTAAAATGATTTTGATGATGGATACATACCTACTATATTTTCGTTAAATTTATTCTTACCTTTTAGTGTGCTTTTAATCTCGGAGGTGGAGGGTCTAAAATGCACTTGACAAGCGGAAGAGGCGCCACGCCGCGCCGGCTTCGTGTGAAATAATTTGAAAACATTTCTGGTTGTCATGGGAATGGTTTATAAGGTTGCGTATACATACTTTTCCACTTGCGAATACATACAGGGCGATTCTGTTCCTCTTTTCAAAAATCAGACCACTTATACATTTCGACATCCCAAACAAAATATCTAAATAACTTTTTTTGAAATTCCTAAAAATAAGGGTAGAAAATAAAATGGCTCCACTGGTTTGGAAACTCGAGCGCGCGCTATACCCAATAGTCTATACGGTACTGTGGAGCGCTTAATTGCGAAAGTATGGACGTTCATTTGGTTTCTGTTTCAGTTTTACACTCGTTAAATTTTGTGTAAATAAATAAATGTACCCTATTATTAATAATAATAAAAAACTTACTCAGATAATTCTATTCTGGAATTGTCCGCCGTTTTGCCGTATGCACAGTCTTGCACGTTTTAGAAATGCATCTCGCACACTCGTGATCATTTCGCGGTCCTCACGAATTTCGTTCGCTGCAGCTACTATTCTTTCTCGTAGTTCCTCTAAGGTATTTACTGGGGTTCGGTAAACGATCTCCTTCATGTGACCCCAGAAGTAAAAATCTAAAGGATTAAGATCGGGAGACCGAGCTGGCCATACATTTGGTCCTCCACGACCTATCCACCTATTTGGAAATTCGTTATCCAAAAACTGGCGTACTTGTCTACTAAAATGTGGGGGTGCCCCATCATGCATGTAACACAAACGAGCAAGTCTTTCAAGCGGCACATCCTCTAATAATTCTGGCAAGTTATTTTGCAAAAAATGTAGATACTCTTGCCCTGTCAACCGATGCGGCATAAAAAATGGACCAATTAATTGGTCGTTTACAATGCCTGCCAAAACGTTTATACTAAATTGACGTTGATGGTGGTGAACGCGAAACACGTGAGGGTTTTCGTGGGCCCAAAAATGCAAGCTGTGCTGGTTAATTACACCGTTACGCGTAAAGCACGCTTCATCTGTAAACAAAATGTTGTCAAAATCGTGTGGTTGATTAACCGCCCACTCGCAAAATGCCCGTTTTGGAGCATAGTCCTCGGGTTTTAGTATGTCTAAATATTCCCTATTACTTAAATTTGCCATGGCACACGAACACGCACGCACACACACACAGAGAGAATTTAAACATAATAATAACAAAAGTTTTAATGTTTTCCACGTGTATTATTTACAACCACAACACTAAATAAGAACGTATTTTACACTGGTGCAAAAAGACCTAACGGTTAAATTAAAGCACTATTGTAAATCGAATGTAAGACAAAAATCACAAGGGAGAATATAAAATCGTTCTTTACTATCCAACCTTCAAAACAGAACTAACTTAACATTGCATATTACGAGTATTGTGATTTATAAAAACATCGTAAAAAGGGTTTTCTCGGAATGGCATCCTCACATCGAAAGAGATCGACTCTATTCTATCTCTCTGGCCTCATGATTTTGTTTTGTCTTCATTGCACGCATATTTTCATTTCTGCTGAATTTTGAGACTTACACAGGCTATATTTAAATCAGCTGTTTAGAGCATTAACCCCGACCTTGGTTATTCTTTATACCACATTTACGAATGTAGGGTGAATGTTGTAACATTCTCGGATTAGTTTAGTACCGTGTATGTTTCGATAAAAATGCAGTTTACGATATTTGTGTTCGTACCTGGATAATAAGTAATGGGTGTAGTTAATAAACTAAATAAAACTGTAGAAGATTAAAATACGACGTTTACCTAAGGAGGCATTCCTAGCAACGTTTAGTGTTGTGTCCTATTATTTTACCATATTGGTAAGCTTTTATTGTCTTCATTATTTACTATTAGAGATGCTACTATTCCGAGAACGTAAGGTCGCGTACA
>JAWQRP010003445.1:0-13382 GCA_033557875.1 Quadriops clusia
TGTATAATGCTTTTTTTACTTTTTTAATAGTTTCATGTCTAAATTCAGGACTGGTAAGAGATATGGCTCTATCTATTAGTGTGTTAATTGTACTATGTTTATATTTATTATCAGTTTCAGCAAAAAATTCATATATCTTCCTGACCAAACTTTTTTAGTATACCATTTTGTTCTAATTATTCCGTTAAAATTATTTAATTTTGTTTATTATTAAGTACTATTGTTATTATGTCATGTTTCAGTTTGATTATTTTGTTACTCCTATTTCTCTTATAAGTTTAGTTATTACTAAATTTTCTGTTCAATTGTTTCCTCTTAAAACATCTTTTATTTTTTTTAAGCAATGTATCTAAATTCTTAATATTTAATTTTCTTTTCAGATTTACCTAGCTGCACTATTTATTACTCGAAAAATCTTTCAATCTGCATCTTTCATCCGATTTTGCGTCTTCACCAGGAAATATAACTCCACCTAGAAAACGAAAGGTATTTTCCTTAATACTTAATAACATTTTATTTCTATGATCGGTATGCTGAAGTAAAATAAATATTAAAACAAATGAATTTATTTTGTTCTAGGTACGTACCCGTGAGTTTGGTTTTGTGAGCTATATAAAATATTGTAATAATTACGAATATATTATATAGTTACATTTCACAAAATCAAGCGTTTCAGTCCAAAAGAAGAAGACGTCTGGTGAGTGACTATTTTATTAATAATAGGGTAAGCGACATCTTCAACAAACCTATTCTTGCCTAGTTTATATTTTTCAATGCTTATTCAAGCAACTCTTCATGTATTTAAAAGTGCTTAAGCATTTCCGAATATGACGGTGGCTTAATATCTCATAAAAAAATTGTAGGTTTGGCTCTTGAAAGCCTTTAACGTTTTTGTGCTATCTAAAGTAAATTAACAAAAAATAAAGCACGCAAAAAAGAGCAAAGAAAATTAAAATACCTCTAGTGATTTTTTACATTCTGTCCCAATGCAAATTCGTACGCCATAACATATAGGCACTACTTATATGTGGTACTACTACATCAGGTACTACTTCAGGTAAATACTTTCTTGAAATATTTCTTTCACAATTGATAATCCATCTGCTAATTGTAAGTGTTCAATTTAATTATGATTCAGATTACCTAGTTTTTTAGAGCTTTTTAACAGCATTTGAAAAATGATAATCAGGGAAAAACTAATGCTTGAAAAGCATGAATCCAAACAATATCCAAAAACCAGTTCTAAAAACAGACTAGTAAACATTAGAAGGGAAAAGCTACGTAAGTGAATTAGGTACATACATTAACTACTATACTTGTATATGTGCTTGTATGAAAAACCAGATGACTTAGCCATATTATAAAATTCAACTTTTATTATCTAATCTGTTTTAATTTTTTTAGGGAATTGTTTTTCAACCTAAACAACCACCCTGGCTATTTGGACCACAGATTAAAAATATCTGTAATGTAATTTAGCTGCAATTTAAAAAATATATATATTGGATCATTCCGAATTTTTACTTGGAATACAAAAACATTGGAAACATTGTCTCTGGGCTGCCAATTATAACTAAAACAATTTGGGAGATGTACACTGAAGAAATTTCAGCTGAGTTGCCTACTGTATGATTTTTAATGTTTAAATTTCCATTATTTTGATAATTCTATTTTTTAGTTACTAAATATTTTGGACAACTATTTTTTCTTAAAGCATTCTTTATTTATTATATTCTTATATTATTATATATTCTTTATTTATTATATATATATTTATTATATAAATAATTAATCTTTAATGTTCTTTTCAGGTAATACATGAATAGTGGACATTGTGCTATAAAATGGAGCTACTTGTATTGATGTTAATATGCTTAACTATACCCGAAAAGCTTTCACCAGGAATCAAGACTCCACCTAGAAAACGAAAGGTATTTTCCTTAATGTTTAATAACATATTATTCCTAAGTTTAAATTCAGATTGATTTGCTAAAGTAAAAAAAGTATTAAAACAGATTAATTTATTTTGTTCTAGGTATGTACCCGTAAGTTTGGTTTTGTGATTGTCATAATTACGAATATATTATATAGTTAAATTTCACAAAATCAAGCATTTTAACCCTAAAGAAGAAGACGTCGGATGAGTGAGTATTTTATTAATAATACTAAAATCACACTTTTATACGAGATCGGCAAGAATAGGTTTGTTTATATATTGCAATGCTTTTGTAAGCACCTCTTTAGGTATTTAAATGTTCTTGAGCATTTCAAAATATCAGGATAACTTCAAATTATAGGTTTAAACCTATAAGAGCCAATTGGCTCTTGACAGCTTTTAACGTTTTTTTTTGGGCGTTCTAAGTTAAATTTAAAAAAAAAATAACGCGCAAAAATACACCCAAGAAAATAAAAATCATCGCGAGTGTCTTTTCACTTTTTGCTCCAATGCAAATTCGTGCGCCAGAATATTCCACTTGAATTTTTTGGCTTGTACGTTAGAGTCGGTGTGTTATTTTCGGAGTTTTGTGCATTTATGGCAACTTTTCTTAATTTTATGTGGATCACTAAAAAACTATAACTTTTATAGTTGTAGGTACTGCAGAGTACTGTAGGTAATTAAACTATTAAATCATATCTTGAAATATTTCTCTCACAATTAATAATACATGAGTTTCTTGTTGTAAATGTTCAATTTGAGTGTGTTTCAGATTAATTTTTCAAAATGAAACCATTTAACCTGGATACTATAAAATTGTCCATTTGGAATTGAAAACATTGTCTCTGGATTACCAATTATAACAGAAGCAATTTAGGAAATGAACAGCGAAGAAATTTCACATAAATTGCTGGCAGGTAACAAACATTATATTATTTGCTTGATGTATATTAAAAGGAAAATTTGTATTAGTGTATAAATAAACAACCGGAAGTGGACATTAAAAACTATTTTTAATATGCATACGTGTATATCGCAGTATATATTTGACATCATTTCGAAGCGTCAAGTGTAAAATGTTAACATTATTCACTATCAATATGATCGGCATCCCTATTTAAGAGGTATACGAGAAAGTCGAGTGGAGACCGCGCCATATTTAATTCATCTGGAATCTTTGTGCCTTTGTGGCCGTCACCGCCCACTCTTCCTCGAACGTATCCGCTTTCTCAGGCTTATGAAACTTTTTCTATGGAATTATTTATGCTGACTGCTGAGGTGTTTGCCGGCGCCCATTCTGGCACGAAGATGTAGATTCGCTTTCATTTAAATTTCAAAGGCAGTTTCTGTGCGCCGAACCTGATCACTGACGCAACTCTAACTCGAGGTTATTGGGCGAAAACTTTCTGTTCTTTCTGCTGAAAACACAGCGAAACGAACGCTTTTTCAGAAACTACAATAATGAGGACAAGCTTATCATAATCTATTGCATATTGCTGTAATTGATACAGTTGTGCATAGTTACAATTTATGTTGCCTTAGGTACATATCAGAAAACCTATATTTAGGACAATTCTTTTCTATTAGCGTAAGAACGACCCAGCTGAATCCACAGCGTGAAAAAGGTGAACATTTCTATTCATTCTTGAAAAAGTCAAATTCATAGAAATTATTTAAAATACGTTATCACTGCTCTTACCCTTAGGGTCAACCGCAGGTCGACGAAGAACAATACAAAACATGAGGGAAACGCAAAAGACTTCAGGATCATTTTTAGGGAAAACGCTTCGACTTCTGACTTAAGGAGTCGAAAAGGTCCTCCAAATAAGTACAGTCTGTGAAAAATTCTTCCTGTCCTCAACACTTCGGATTTGGTAATATCTCACAAAACATTAGCAGCATCTCTACTACCTGACGCATATAAAGACATTTGATTGGCAACAGCAAGGATGTCTAATGAATGACCATCTGTATTTTTTTTAGCAATTCGCTGTTGAGATCTTTTACTGCTTTCATTGAAAAATTTTTTGGGTCTACCTGCACCGCATGTTGAGGGACTTGTAAACGCGTCCTTCGTTGTTACCTGGACAGACGATGACCCTGACCGATTTCTTACAATAGTCTTTATGGCTTCTGGAAGTTTTAATTACCCAGACAATCATTTACTGCTCTGCTTACAAAAATTGTTTTGGCGACGACCGCTTTGTTTCCATTTTCTATTGAACACTGTAATAGAGTTTTGGGCAATGGGTTTTAAGGATTTTAAAACGGGATTACCTCTAGAAACATCTTGATTCAATTTCTCAGCAATATAATGACTAAGTAGCTTCTTCTCGTCCTTTCTATCCCGAAGAAATGCGACTAAGTCCTTATGTACGATTACGCACGGTTCTAAAAAAAATTGGAATGGTTTTTTTCCTGGACATTTATTTAATTTTGTTTTCTTTAGTTATCCTATCTAAAAAAAATGGTTAAGTTCGTGTCGCACGTATCCGCACTTTCTAGTTATTACTATATGAAAGTATATTAAATTTGTGAAATTTTGATATAAAAATTATTACGTCTGCGGGCGGCCTTCATAACTAATATCCCAAGCAAACATTAAATAAGCAAAAAAATTACACATCTCTAATAATCTTTTTTTTTTAATTATTATCTTTTATTTATTGAATATTTCTTATACAAATTGAAAGTACATACCATCAGAATTGCTCTCCATTTTTCTTCAATGAAAAATTATTCACAGAAACTATTTTATAGTACGCAAAAAACGAACAAAATTTGTTAACAACGAATCACTCTCTACAAACATTCAAGTTTAACTGCCTGCTAAGGGTGTTAGGGAAACCGATTTCCCTCATTTTTTTACGGTTTACAATACCTTAGGGTTCTTAGAACGGATGTATAATAAAATTATTCATTTCTGAGGACCTTCATTTGTTTTAATTTTGGCGCGCTAAAATGGTCATTTGCAACACAGTGGCCCGGCTTTGATGTACACATTAAAAGATTTCTATAAGTAAGATATAGTTAAACACTAAATGGTGCATTACATTTATTCAAGAAGGCAGGTGTTCCATCACTACTTCAACTAATGCTACATTGCAAAACATTATTGGTAGTAAGTAATTAAAATTTAATACACTTTTCAAGTAGAAATAAAACTGCTTCTAGTTCAATTCGTGCAGATCAATACATTCATTGTCTACGTTCGACCCAGCTGAATCCACAGCGATGTAAAGTTGACTATTCCCAAATATTCCTGAAATAATTAAACATATAGAAATTATTTAAAACACCTTATCATTACCCTCACCCTTAAATTCAAGCGTAGGTCGACGTAGAAAAAATATTCTAAATAGCTCTTGCTTGACATAGCCTGAGCTAAAAAGGCACAAATAGGCCAAGAAGGCGTATTTGTATTGAAATATGCGAAAGATTTCGTTTTGGGTGATGGACTCACCTTGCAGTACCGCGCAGAAGTGATAAAAGCAGTAGCACCAAATCACAAGGTTTATCAAGAACCCAGCGAAAATAAGATATTGGAAAGGACTACTGAAACCTTTGACGGGTCTAAAAGCTTTGGTTTTGGGATCTACGGTAACAAATTCGACCAAAGTCAACTTTCCTAGAAAGTATAGGAACTTAAAATGTTGGTCTGTGCTTGACATACTGCCTGGGTAAAACTGGGGAATATCCTTTTAGTGATTTGATTTTTATCCATAACTTCATTGATCGTAACTATTATTCAATCCATTAACTTGCAACTTTATCGAAACGTTTAATGGTGAAGCAATTATGAAGCCATCATCCAGGTAAAAAGACAGCAACAAACAATTGATATTGAGTAATCGAAATTAACGTATCCATCAAGTATTTCCAAAATCCAGCAGATAAGTCGTAGTAGGTGAAAAGTCACCTGCACCTGCTTGATTTGAAATAAACAGAGCAATGAATTATGAGAGGATTAGAAGAGCAAGAGCAGAACATTATAGGCAGATTGCAAGTACTTAATACGCATATGGAGTTGCAGAATGACGAGGTTGATAAGCTTGAACAAAGGGTTAGGGATGATAAGATGTTAAAAGGTATGAAACACATCATGATTGTATCAAATATCGTTGATGAAGTCATATTAGGTGTGGACTTCATAGAGCACCATGGAATGAGAATTGACTTCAAGACCAGGACTTTGAAATTAGGGATTCAAGAGGTTGCAATGCTTCAACGCCATCGTATTTGGAGTTGATTCGACAGGAAGATGAGGAGTTTCAAAATTTCATATCGTTCACTTCCAAAGGAAACAAATTCCGATTTGGTATAGTGAGAGAAAAGTAACATTCATAAACTTGGTTTAGAGTTGTCTGAAAATATTTAGAGAGTAGTGATCATTTTGTAAATGATTAAACCTTAAAAATCAATAATATCTTTGTACAAACCAATTTGAGTCCGTTCTCATTACAATAATAATATTGTTATGCTTTTATTTACTTTTTCTAAAATGAATAAAATAGTACCCACTATTCCGACAAAACAGATTTTAATTAATGAAGTGTGTAATTCCCAGGTCAAGATGATGTATGATGAATGAGGAGTTGAAATTAAAATTTCTTGTACTTTCTTGACTGATTTAATAGTTCGTAAGGCTACCGGTTTCGCCTCATTATTGCGGCTTCTTCATGCCTCTAAAATAGTTTACAATGAGCAGTGAATTAGTGAATTAACATTTTACTTGATTATCTTAATCAAATATCACAGAAAATTAACTTAAACTTACTTGTAGTTGGTATTTTATTATATGTCACTCTTATATTTGTAATGTAAATCATCACTAGCTTGATATATACTTAAATTCTTTTACTTCATACTTTTTGTAAAATTGATACATTAAAGATTCACAGATTAAAATTTAGGACAGACACAGGGTTATGATGATTTGCGAATAATGGCCTATAATGTGATATAATGCTTTTTGCTTACTATAAAAAAATTTCGTAATATGTGAAACTATTGAATATTTGCGTGCAGAATACTTTATCTATACTCCATATGTAAAGTCGATGTATTTTAGAAAACAGTTTTCTTTTTTCTCAAGTGTGATTATAATTCATCTGACCGGTGTGTGGCGCGTGAGCTCACGCTCACACACGAGTATATCGTAGAATGTATTTATGTATGTGCACTCGGCAAGATGTTTATGCGTCCATGATTTTGAGTTTAGTTTTATAATAAAGTCAGGTTTTTGTAAATTGAATAATATTGGCACTCTGAGCCATCACTAACAGAAACCAAAAACAATTATTAATCCTATTTGTTTAACGTTTAATGTTTTTAAAATCGTTTGAATCTATTATATATATATTGGTTGTTTTCCATTCTTGGTCAAGTAGTATTGTGAACATTTTGGCTTTCCTTGTGGTAAGTCGTTGTATTCTGACTGTCAGTTATATAGCACAATTTTTAAATTAAGGGACTAAAAATTTGCCCATAAAAAGGATTTGCGACAGTCCGCTGACTTCTAACTCTCGCACGACGACATGGGTAACAAATGAAACAGGATTAAAATACCGTTCTCACGTTGTACTCGATGGTTAAAATAATCAACAGGCTGTCATTAATTGTCTCTACGAGCAAGATTATTACGTACTGCTTACATAACAAATACTTGCAAGAAGGGATAAAAAAAACATGAAGTGATAATACAAGAATGAATTCATTATAAGTGTTAATTTATTTTTTTAAATTCTTTGGACTCACGTTGGTCAAGAAGAAATTATCTGTTAAATTTAATATTGTTCTGTTTTAAAATTTAAATAAAATTTTCTTTTTTGAAACTGCTTTGTGATTGGTGAGACGTCACATCGTTTAAGAGTGCACATATATATCATGCATTTTTATACACTCATACATATACTTAGCGGAAAAGGAAGTTTCCGAAATGAAACGTGTAATATGTACTACAAATTAAATGAGTGAAATTAAAGATTACAAATACATGTATTCAATATTTTAATATTATTTAATATTATCTTATCTATATTATTCACATTTTTTAAATTATGTGTATGTAATCATATAATTGCTGAGATAGCAATTACGATTGAGTCAGTTGATGGCGGATAGAGTAGATGATATACAATAGAAGAAAACCATACAAACGGTACCAAAAGGGTTATCCAAGTTTTGTCCGTTGTTACCAATATCTGTTAAATGTGGTAGTCTATTACGTCTACTTGAGTGTTAGTACATTGGTATATGATTAGACAACACATGTGCCGAGTAGTGAACCTTTTCGTTAACTTTTCTGTTTTTTACTTTTTCATTATTTTTTTAAGATTTGTAAGAACAATCAATGTGGCTCTTTATATTTTTGCATTTTACAAACTTATGCCAAAAATTGATATTTGCAGACAAAATAACAGTTCTTTTAATGCGATTACTCTAACGATCAATGTAAGAATAACGTAGGGTGTACGTATCTGCTGAAAGTTTTTGCAACATGACAATTTTATAATGATTTATACAATTAAAAATTTATAATTATTAAAAATAAGGAGTAAGGGTAATATTAAATACATTTCAATTTAAATTAATCTCAAATTCAAAAAATATGAAAATATCTCTACTACTGTTATGTTCTTCTGTTCGCTGTTATATACATTACTGCTACATAAATTTTTAGTGAACATGATAATATGTATATGTCGAAATCATAAGATTAAATATATATGTACTATAAAATGTACGTGTATATGATAATATGTACACGTGTACATGGTCAGATGTACATGTGCACATGGAAATAAGTATACGTGTACATAGTAATAAATATATGTGTACATGGCTGCCCGTGATTTTTCACGGGCATTAACTAGTTCAATAATAAATCAACAATACCAATTATCAATAGTAGCAAGGAGAATACCACCAAATAAAATAATATCCATAAAATTACAACACATGTCATAGGCAAATACTTACACCTACCCATCAGGAAAATAGCCTTTCCCATAAAGTCCCTAAACGGCCAGCCATCTTTTAAATAAAACCGTTCTTTTAGCCTTTTTAAGGCGAAGAATCTTTCTCATCTCCGAGCCAAAGGCATTATTTAAATAGTCCCATCGCGTCGGCAGCGTTGATGGGCGATAGCCACACAATTCGACGGCGTTTTATTCATCTAAATTTTATTAGGCAGGTCCTGAAATGAATATTCCTGCCTTTAACATGTTATGTCCATATTAGTTGCCAAAATGCGTGGTAGGATCGAAGCTGAAATGCGATACGCACTCTGGGCATAAAATATTGTGGTGTTGTTTATGAGGGCCGTTAATAATAAAGAAGATATCAAATGTACGAGCTCGAGGTGGCTTTATGGCCGTGGTGGAAAAATTGTGATGCCTGTTCGCACGCGAGGAGAGAGGCTCTTTATTTATTGGTTTGGCCCAAAGTTATTACCTTTATGTAGGTACCTATTTCTAAGAACGAAATTTTTGGTTTTTTTAAACGCAGGAACTTAAATTAATAAACGCTTATTAAAAACGAAAGAAGTATTGAAAACTAAGTAAGTTAATGAATAGAATAAATAGAAATAATTATTTTTTAATAATACAGGGTGATTTTTTAATACTGAGGCTTAAAAAATTTTAATTTGAATCCGCCTTGTTCTAATAAAGACCTAACTAACAACAGCTTCGAAGTGTTCGTACGCACCAAATAAAGGATGATATTTCATTTAGTATAATTTAAAAGAATTCCAATTCCAATGAATTTAAAAACAAAATAGCTGATTACAGTGGCTACAAATGAAAACAAAAACTGTTTGATTACAATAAATGTTGGAAGTGCCTTCCATTGACATGTATACATAAATTAATTCGCCTTATCATGTTGGCGAATATTCGAAGTATCTTCCTGGTTGTTGAGTAACACACTCCAGTCCGAGCACTTAATTTTCGGATCGATGTATGGGGATTATCTTCAACCACCTCCCTAATTTCATCGACAACATCTTCGCTTACAGATGGCCTGCCCGATGAAGGTCTTCTTCCCACCGTGCCATGTGTTTTTCGATGGTTCTACGAATATATTGTCGCAGAGATTTTTCTTAAAATTTTTTATGCCTCAGTATTAAAAAAATCACCCTGTATAAAAAATAAACACATGATACGTACTTAGATCAGAGTACCTACTAGAACTATTGGCATTTCATTAATACTGCTTAAATTATTGACTTTAAATTAAGACTAAGAGGTAAAAATCAAAAAGCTATATTCTCACATTGAAATAAACCTTTGAAAACTGTTTCCATCGACCCCGCTCTCCCCTACACATAAAGCTTACAAGAAAAGAACTTGTGGGCAATTCTTCTTCAGAGGTTTTAAATTTTATCATTTTAGTTGCGCGGCTATTTTCTGGTCAGAGCCGTCTTAAGATACGATCTAAACAACCTCTTACACGGGCAATTATCAAAACACACTTGCTTTGGTTTATCTCGATACAGTGGCGAGATAAATGGTCCAAGTAGCGAATGTCTGCTTTGTAATCACCAATTAACTCGGATGTAAGATGGCTGAGAGATAAGTCTGGAGGCGTCTGCTGCCAAAATACGCAGTTAAGGCAGAGAAGTAACGATGTGTTCTCACGCAGCCTTCTTGCACTTGTTACAATTTGCACTTGTTGCAATTTGCACTTGATGCCTATTGGACTCTTTGCAATCTGCAATAGTTGCAAGTTACACTTTTTGCTGGAATTTTTCTATTTTTTTTTTGCTCTTTCTAAAATTTGCTCTTCTTAAAATTTGCCCTTTCAAAAATTTTATCTTTTTAAAATTTGCTCCTTCTAAAATTTGCTCTTTTTAAAATTTGCTCTTCTTAAAATTTGCTCTTTCAAAAATTTTATCTTCTTAAAATTTGTTCCTTCTAACTTTTGCTCTTTCTAAAATTTGCTCTTCTTAAAATTTGCTCTTTCAAAAATTTTATCTTCTTAAAATTTGCTCTTTCTAAAATTTGCTCTTCTTAAAATTTGCTCTTTCAAAAATTTGCTCTTCTTAAAATTTGCTCTTTCAAAAATTTTATCTTCTTAAAATTTGTTCCTTCTAACATTTGCTCTTTCTAAAATTTGCTCTTCTTAAAATATGCTCTTTCAAAAATTATATCTTCTTAAAATTTGCTCTTTCTAAAATTTGCTCTTTTTAAAATTTGCTCTTCTTAAAATTTGCTCGTCTTAATATTTTCTTCCGAAGCTGCCTTGCAATTCGAAAGAGATGGTACTAAATTATTTACAGTTAAATTGATATTGGTTACCTCCTCAACTCAGCTCGCTCATCCGTGTAATAACCCCGATTTCATCATTTTGGTCACTTTTTCTGTACGCTTTTATGATAGGGGAGACTGGGTTCAATTGAAACACTTTTGTCAACATGTTTTATATTTTTTTAAATTAAATATTTACAAGACGTTTTTTGTTTATTTTATGTTTTTAATTTCGTTTTAAGAATTTGATTCAAACAAAGTTATTGTGTCGAACACAATTAAATCCTTCGCGATCGTCTACAGCTAAAAATAATATACAGCGTGCTGGCAATAAAATGGCTCATAAAAATCAGCCGGGATGTTTTGATGAACTGCCTTACAATTAAGTAGCGATGAGATTTTTATGGCCGGCTAATTGTGCCTTTTAGCATATGCTGCCAATTAAGAGTCGATATATCAAAGCACATTAAGAAAAGTTACCGTTTTAAGTGGACATGTTGCGGTCAAAGCCGGGTATTGCTCGATCCTTGTAAGTGCACCGCATGAATGCATCTCAATAACATATTTCAGTTCCTTTGATTTCCTTTGAAGAAGATTTGTTGCTAATTTATAGGCGGAAATACGTTGTTTATAGTATGTAGGTTATATATGTAGTTTATCAGTTGTTTATATGTAGTTAGTTATATGTAGTTTATATGTAGTTTATATGTGGTTTATATGTAGTTTATATGTAGTTTATAGGTAGTTTATATGTAGTTTATAAGCAGTTTATATTAGGTAGTTTCTTTAGCTACATTCATTCTCAGGCAAAGTCGAGAGCAAATTTTATTTTATCAGCGATAAAGTGTGAAGAAAATATTTTTCCCAATATCTAACTATACGGTTTCGCCCACATCAAGTCGCTCACGAACCCATTCACATATTAGAGTGTATCTCGCGAACTTTCTTGAATAATAATAATAACAATTATTACGTGACCCGAGGTGCAGGCGAGAGGAAAATGGAGCAGAAAGGAGAAAAACTCTCTCTCCCATGTTTCACCATCTATTTACTTACTTATTCATGTATTTATTGGCGTTTAAATTTTATCGAATCGATGTCCTAAAACGCTACTTCTTAGGTCTTGTAATTCAAACAAACGCAAACTTGTCCCGTAAACAAACGAACCCGCGAAAGCATTTCCTTCTGTTGCAATCTTGTATAATCGTGTACAGTCGTGTACGCATTAACACCGAAGCTGCCGAGCCGAGAATGGCGCGAAGAGGGTGGCATGTTTAAGGTTAGAAAGTTTATACAAATGGCCTAATCGTGACTGAGATGCGAGGAGAGGAATTATCATAATAAAGGTTTTGCATTTGTGTGTTGTGCGTTTAAGATTTGTTCCAATAGGAGATATTATACATAAATTATTGTTATCTATTGATCAGAGTATCCTGGATTGTTGACAAGTATTTTAAATGTTGTACAATTTTTTTTTGATTTCTAAAGTCCAGAAATCAGGCTAGGTACGGATTTCTTGGCAATTATTCTGGGCCTTATAATCCAAAAAACGGTACAACATTAAAAACTTATTATTGTCATTATTATTATTACTATCAGTATTATTATGATTATTATGTATTATAATTAACATTTTTTATGTAAAATGTAAAAATTCTCAAAAATGAAAATAACTGGTACCAAAGAAAGATATATAAATCTTTATATAACACATGGGCTGTAAAGACCCGGGCCTAATAAAGAAAACGCGTTTTTTTTTGTTCAAAATAGTCGATGAATATTACACCGCACACATCCAAAAATACCGAGGCCATAAGTGATGGATCCATGTTTCATCCATTGTCACATAACGACGCAAAAATTCCGGTTTGTTACGTTGAAACATGACCAAACACTGCTGAGAATCATCAACATGTTCTTGTTTTTGATCAACAGTGAGCAAACGCGGCACCCACTTTGAACAGAGCTTTCTCATAGTCAAATGCTCATGCAATAAAAAGCCAACACGTTCTTTTGATATCTTTACAATGTCAGCTAACTCACGCAACTTAACCTTTCGATTATTCAAAACGATTTTGTGGATTTTTTTGTTATTTTCTGGTGTTACCGCCTCATTTGGACGTCCACTGCGTTCTGCATCATCGGTGTCTCTACGACCACGTTTGAAGTCAGCAAACCAACGTTTTATTGTTGTT
>JAWQRP010003446.1:0-13378 GCA_033557875.1 Quadriops clusia
TTCCTTTAAAATGATATGTATAACATTTTTGGATGGTCATTAAGCTCTGAGTTACAGAGTCTTGAAAATGACCGAAATTTTTGCTCGCTCGTAGGTGTTCCCTTAATTTTGCAGGCCAGTGTATTTTATCGGAACTATTTTATCGGAACAATTTTGATGAAACTGTTCCAAAAAGGAAGCGGTTAAACGAAACGTCCTCCTGAAACCAACCTCCTGACGAACCTCCTGGCAACGATGTTTTCATAGAGTTGAACAAAAAATATAAATAAAAAATAACACAAATGATAAAAAAAAATACAAATGACTAAAGATGTACTCGTCGTAACAGCTTTTCAATAAGAAAGAACGAATCGACGAGAAAGAACGAATCGATGAGAAAGAACGAGTAAGATAGATAAGATAAAATGATTCAATGGTAAACATTATTGAATGGGAAACATGATCCAGTGGGAAACATAATACAGTGGGAAACATGATTTCATAAGAAACATTATTCACTGGGATAAAATGATTTAATAGGACAAAATAATTCGTTGAGATGAAATGGTTCTATGGGATAAAACGACTCAATGGGATAAACTGACTCGATGGATAAAACAACTCGATGGATAAACCAATTCGATGGATAAAACAACTCGATGGATAAACCAATTCGATGGATAAAACAACTCGATGGGATATCTGTATGGCGCAAAACATATCGCCGCCAAAGGATTTTATCCGCGCAGAGCTGATTCGCTTTTCCAGCAGCACCGACAACATTTATTACATCTGGATAAGCCCAAGCGGGTTTTGTGTATTATAAATATTATTGTCGGTTCGTGACATTTATCACGGAGCCTCGCCGCCGCAAGAAGAAAGCTTTTTGGTTTTATGTCCCGACGCACCGCCGCCTTGATGCCCCATACACTCGTTCCCCAACTACACACTTTATCCAGCTTGTCATTTCGAATTTCCAGTCATATTTGTTATTTCTTTCTGCTGGTCGATTCGGTTACGTTCCTTTCGGGTGTCACATCCTCTGAATCTCTCGGCAAGGGTTGCATATTACGAGGGGGTGGCGCGAAGGAGCCGAAAACAGGATTCGCCCAGGGGTGTTTCAATACATTTTTTCTTTCGAACCCGATTGGAAAATATGGCTTTATTGTTTTGGGGCAGGGGCGAGGACCCTTCTTTTATTACAATCCTCCACACCTCAGCCCCCTTACACCGCCGCACCATTCCCCAGTCGCCTTTTTTTGTCCAGCTCTTCTAGAGAACGGAAGAACGATTATATTTAATATTTACTCGGCGAAACGTCGGAGCGCTAACTTTACAAATTTCGCTTCTTTTTAAATTTATGTTAAATTAAGCTCGCTGCCTTTTGAAATACTTACTTACCAGAATATTAAAAGATAAAAATGCCCGGCACTGCGAGCACGGTAATGAAAACATTTTTGCTTAATTTTTAAAATTCGCAAACCAATTTCGCGAGGCAACATTTTTGTTTAATTTAAAATTACTGCATTGTTTCACATTTTCGAACATTCGCTATAACTTTGCTTTAAATTAATTTCTCATTATAAAATTCATAACCATAAAAAATCATTGCTTCTCCTTTCGATCATATCGTAATTCTTTTCATTTACTGGGATTTTTGGTTATGTTTTTTTGTTTTACATTTCTTTATAAGTACTTTTACTTTGCTACAAACACTAAATATTTCAAAAGATATTAACTCACGTAAATAATTATTAATTAACTAGCTAATGCCCGTGAAAAATCACGGGCAGCCATGTACACATATATTTATTACCATGTACACGTATACTTATTTCCATGTGCACATGTACATCTGACCATGTACACGTGTACATAACACCATATACACATACATTTTATCCTACATATATATTTAATCTTATGATTTCGATATATACATATTATCATGTTCACTAAAAATGTATGCAGCAGTAATGTATATAGCAGCGAACAAAAGAACATAATAGTAGTAGAGATATTTTCATATTTTTTGAATTTGAGATGAATTTAAATTGAAATGAATTTAATAGTAGTCTTACTCCTTATTTTTGATAATTATAAATTTTTAATTTTAAAAATCATTATAAAATTTTCATGTTGCAAAAACTTTCTGCAGATACGTACACCCTACGTTAGTCTTACATTGATCGTTAGAGTAATCGCATTAAAAGAACTGATATTTTATCTGCAAATATCAATTTTTGGCATAAGTTTGTAAAATGCAAAAACATAAAGAGCCACATTGATTGTTCTTACAAATTTAAAAAAAAATAATGAAAAAGTAAAAAACAGAAAAGTTAACGAAAAGGTTCACTACTCGGCACATGTGTTGTCTAATCATATACCAATGTACTAACACTCAAGTAGACAAAATAGATTACCACATTTAACAGATATTGGTAACAACGGACAAAACTTGGATAACCCTTTTGGTATCGTTTGTATGGTTTTCTTCTATTGTTTAACATCTACTCTATCCACCATCAACTGACTCAATCGTAATTGCTATCTCAGCAATTATATGATTACATACACATAATTTAAAAAATGTAAATAATATAGGTAAAATAGGTATTAAAATAGCAAATAATATTAAAATATTGAATACATGTATTTGTAATCTTTAATTTCACTCATTTAATATTACACGCCTCATTTCAGAAACTCCTTTTTTCGCTAAATATATGTAGGAGTGTATAAAAATGCATGATATGTATGTGCACTCTTAAACGATATAACGTCTCACCAATCACAAAGCAGTTTTAAGAAAGAACATTTTATTTAAATTTTTAAACAGAACAATATTAAATTTAACAGATAAGTTCTTCTTGACCAACGTGAGTCCAAAGAATTAAAAAAAATAAATTAACACTTATAATGATTTCATACTTGTATTATCACTTCATGTTATTTTTTTAATCCCTTCTTGCAAGTATTTGTTATGTAAGCAGTACGTAATAATCTTGCTCGTAGAGCCAATTAATGGCAGTCTGTTCATTATTTTAACCATCGAGTACAACATGAGAACGGTATTTTAATCCTGTTTCATTTGTTACCCATGTCGTTGTGCGAGAATTAAAATAGTCAGCGGACTGTCGCAAATCCTCTTTATGGGCAAATTTTTAGTCCCTTAATTTAAAATTTGTGTTATATAACTGACAGTCAGAATACAACGACATACCACAAGGAAAGCCAAAATGTTCACAATACTGGTTGACCAAGTCTTTCTGGCAAACATAATTGCGCAGGCGGATGGTTAACTCTGTCCTTTCGAATACTTTCTCTCTCTGCGCAGGCTGCATTAATGTCTTCCAGAAAAATTTGGTCGAGCAGTGCTATGTATATTTTTGAAGAATGGAAAACAACCAATATATATATGATTCAAACGATTTTAAAAACATTAAACGTTAAACAAATAGGATTAATAATAGAATAGAAATCATATTCCTTAAAATGGGACAATTACCGACGGACGGACGGACGTATGTACGTACGTACGTACGTACGTTACAACGGTAATTATGTTTGTTGATACGTTTTTATTGTATTAAGAGCGTTCTATCCTTTGTCAATATACCGAGGACATTACGGTGATAGGGTTGTATTGTTTGCTAGTTTAAATTATGTAACAGTGAACTATTTACTAGCAATAATTTCCGCAATGAACCCAATAAAAAGATTCTGTCAGTGATAAAATTTAATCTGGAGCGAGGATAACAATGCTTCGGCCCACAAGGGACATCTCAAGCACAACTCAATAAAACCCATTGTATGCCCTGATTATATTTCGGTTTGAAAATAATTCATTGTCCGGCCACGCGGTGGTACATCGGTGTATTTTATCTCCAGCTTGAAATAAACAATTTATAGCAGAAAATAATGACGCGCCCATAAATTTCTATAGTTTTATTACGAGATGTTTTACAGTCGGGTCATCACCGCGTATTTTTCCACACGTTTCGACGATTGCGTTCCATTATTTATGTGAGTTTGGACCATTAATCAACGGTGAATTTCCAACATATTTAAATATATAAAGAAAATTCAGGCCAAAACTATTACGCCATATACATTTTACTGTTAAAGAATGTGTGGGGTAATGGAGATATAATGTTGTGTACGAATGTGAGCAAACGTTTCTCTGTCTGAGTGCCGGTACTCCAAACTTTATTGCTCATAAAATAAATAATTAAATTTTAGAAAATATGAGCTCCATATTTTATTTTCCAGCAGAGCCCACAAACTCCAAGTGTTAATGGTCCGGATTTTATCTCAAATTTTAGCATGTTCAAGTAATAGTATTTTCCAGAGTAGGTACGCCCGACATAAATCTCGGAGTAATCGAAAGATAAGTTTATTTACATCTTACAGAGGGCGCTCTAATTTTATAGTTCATCACAATTGCAAAAAACCTCATTTCTCTACGAAATTCTTCGCTGCTATATGCGGAACTAACTGAGGTATTAAAGTAATATAATTCAACGCTACATAAAAGTGCATGTCTATGTTAATTAGACAAGTTGTCCAATATATGTTCACGAGTTTTCGTGTTATGGTGGCCTTAATATCATAACTTAGGCATATGAGACTTGCCTTAACAAATGTCTTGAATATATAATGGCCCGATGTTTCACGTGAGGACACTCCGCTGCCAACCGCCACCAGAAACCACATGATTCAGGCCAGGACTTCGTGACACTTATAATAGCAAGAACTCATCTGGGGCACTCGGTTATTCTCGCTCTTGGCTCGCAAGGAATATTTCAAAATTTCGTTCTTAAAGTAAATGATTAATTCAAATTGACTTTCAAAGGAATTAAACCAAGTAAAAGGGAAAAAGAGTTCACCAGCAAAGCAAACTTTGTTGCCTGTCTAGACAGATAGATATATAAGCGCAATACAGTAGCAAAAACAATGTACTTGTATTCTGGTAAACATTGTTTCACTTTAATTTTTAATAAGTTGCCTCACGCAAAAACTTCCCGGGCATTAATTCAGGGTAGAGAAACAATGTTCTAGCGTGAATAGGGTACATTTTCTACATAATTTTATTGCTTTTGTTAAGCGATTTTGAGCTTCGCTCAACACTGAATGAGTTGGGCCAGTTGTATTGTGTCAGCGGACCCTTACTTTTGATTCCAAGTCGCTTGAACACACACTCGCAGCGCATAGGAAGTGTGATTTATTACAATATTCTATTTATGTACGAGTCACTAGCAGCCTTGAATATAATAAATTAAATCCTGCAGCGTTTAAATTTTGTAAATTGAAATGTAGTAAGTAAAATTTACGACTGCTCTTCTGTTTGTGGAGTAAAAAGAAATGTTTTTAAACGTTTCGCGTCGAACGGTTCTGGATAGAGTTATGTATACAATTCCACATGTAATCCACAATAAATCGTGACCAGCACGTTTCTATTTTTATCTTTTATAAAATAATACTTATACAAAAACTCGAGTTCAAAACCATTACCAAAAAAGTTTCACATAATGCAAATTTTTGCCACACATTATATTTTCCTCAGAATTTGAGAGTTGTATACAAACAAAATGAAGCCCCCATATCAGATGAAAGCATCACGAGTACGAAGTTGTTCGTATCACGCTAACAATCCATCCAAAGATAAGGATCAATATTAAGTAGAATTTATTGAGGTTCTGCCGCTGAAGGTGCCGGTATGCAACGTTATATTCATTTCCGCCGGTTGCCGGAAAATCGGAATAATATCTAATTTTAAATAGTTTATTTCCGCGGCTACGAAAACATCAAAATAAATTCACATTTTAATCTCCTTAATTAGGTTGCAGTGTAATAAAATATTTCAGGCACGCAAAATACAACCTTGCTTGTGAATTATACGTCTTAATTTTTTAGTGCGAAAATTAATGGAGCTTCCCGGCTTGAAAAGTTTTCCCTTTCACCTCGCCGACTGAAAAATGCGCGAAATACATTTTAATTATTAAGAATACCTTTATACAAACAGTTGGGCAAACAGATTGTGTAATTTTCCAACAAGAACGCACATTTGTAAGTGCATTCACTGCTCGGAGTAGATTCTTTTTAAAAATCACAACCCCAACAGATTTGCATATACAACAGAGCATTACACGAACTATTCGCACGTTATTTTGGAAATAATAACTTTGTGAGGAAGCAGGAAAGACGCGACTCCGAACTTTATTTTTACTTGTATTTGCTGAAACAGGAAATTCGTATAAAATATGATTCCCGTCATGTGTTTCATTTTACAAAATAGTCATTTCACACTTTTCAACGTTACAATGCTCCTTTGTACCAGGTTTGTGATTTATTATAAAACTCCGGCGTGTGCATTAGTCATTTTAAGTGCTGTATTTATAATAAAGAATAAATAGTAGAAATGGAAAGAGGGATGGTGCGCGCACAAAGGGAGCTCCTTTTATAATATGCTCGGATGCATTATTCCGTGCTGCGGATGCAAAAGTAAAGTGATTATGCACTAGATTTTTTCCTGGGGATGAAATAAAAGGAGTTCCGAAACCACTTTAACCAGTGCGGTCCGAGTAGCGCTATTCTTACCGGGACACGACCAATTTGTTACCATTTACTTGAAGGATCGGAAAGAAACGACAGCTCACTCGGCAATCTGTTTGATTGCGTGTAACAATCAATTTGAAATAAGTGTCAGGCCGGCGCGACGCGGCAAACAGAACAGAATTAAACAACAATACTGAATATTTATACTCCTTTCATCTGACTCTGACAAATAGCCCTAAAATCCACAATTCCCGACACAATAAGAACACCAGAATTTCAGTTTACCATTCAGAATAGGTCATGCTATCCTTTCATTCCTCCATTTCAATAAATTTCTATCTGAATAATGCGCAAGGGGCGGACAGCAATGAACAAACGAACATTTTTCTATTAAAATAAACTTTCATCCGGCAAGATAAAATCAATGTCCATACGTGTGATTTTTAATTTTCCCTCGGCCTACAACATTAATAATCACATGAGCAAATTGACGACCCGGCCGGTATTTGAATATTTGCTTTTAATGAAACGCCCTCAAAGAACGTTAGCGGAATTTTTCAGGGGTCAAGCATTCCGCGCGCCTGCGATGGTCTCATCCCCTGTCATTTTATATGGAAATGCACGATTTCAAAATAAATTGGCCCGACCTTCCGAAATTGCGTTGTTGCTAAATTGTGTTTTTATTGAAAGGAATATGTTTCGAAAAATGCCTACGGCCCAACTCTATTCCTGCGCCGTAAAATATATTATCAATCCATCAGCGTGTAAAACTGGAACTTCCCCCGAATAATTTCATTTATAAGCTACCTGGGTCGCGCCGGCTCTTCAATCTTTTACCCCTTTTATCTGTACAGCTACACGCTGCAATCAATTTACTTTTTCCTCCATTTTTTAAAAGTTATCTGGAATTCTAGAAACAAAAAGGGTGACGCAAAAGTTTACCTCGGGGTCAATGCGATGCATTACGCTAATTTGAAACAAAAGGGAGAAAGTTTTACATTATTGAGCGGATTGAATAATGAGAATTATGTTTAATGGGTTTACTTTAAACGCAGTTTCCCTGTAAGGCATTAATAATGTAAACGTACTTCTGAAGCATAGTATCAACAAACATAATTGCCGATGTAACATACGTACAGCTAAACGCTTTAAAATATAGACACCGTCTCAAGGCATAGTCCCCCCACCAGTCGCAATCCCATGGCTTCGAATCTCAGAACTGTGGTCAGAGTGCCTTACCGGTTTCGCCTCGCTTTCAGTGCTATCAAAACCTTTGTCCTGTTCATAACGTGCGTAAATCTACCACAATGCAGTAAGGTTCAGAGACACTATTAGGCTCTTAGTAGACCGTGTGGACATTGCTGCGTTGGGCCATCGTCAACACTCCTGATGTAAGCACGGTATTCACCCTCGAGCCCCTCTCAAAATCACCGTTCGCTTGTTTTTAATAAGCCTCTTCATAATTACATGATACATACAGAAATATAAATGGCGCTTAAAATAAATACATTTTATTTCTATTGGATTTTTTAAATTTCTTCTTATTTAATTATATTATTGCATATTCTATGGTTGATGTCTGTTTTAAAATTTCTTGATTTATTTTCTATTTTAATACATATAAGTAATGATTAATGTATTCTAATACAATACTAATTTTGTTCTTTTTAGAGAATAATAATATGGTATTTTCGAAATCAACATTCATGTTTGTTTTATATTTTCTCTAACTTATTCGTTTTCGCTTTAAGCTGCTTATTAATAATAAAAACCCACCCTCTTTCGACATTTTCGAAATCACTCTTAGTGTTTCTTTTATCTTTTCTTTCACCCGCCCTTATTCGCTTTAAGCTGATTATTAATCAATAAAATCCACCCTCTCGACCTTGAAGAAGAAACTTTTGCATGATTATTATATTTTTTGGTCCATTTTATTTTTCAACAATCAACTTTTATTGCTCACCGTTGTTTTAGGTTTTTTCATGATTTATTTTTATATCAGTCTTCACGTAATGCAATGCCTAAGTCTACATGAATACATTTATAATCAATGAAATACATAAAATAAAACGAACAACAAGTGAAAACGACTTTATAGCAGAAAAAAGGAATCTAAAATCCTTAGGTGTTGAAATTTTGAAATACTTACATATATATATAGTTTGTTATTAAAATTATTCAAATTGATAGGCTTCTTGGGTATTATTAATAAAAATGGGGTGCGTGTTATACAACGACGGTACAGAGTGGTCCAAAAAGTTGTTAATATTTACGTATGCTATAAAAAAATTGGCAAGAGTCGTAGAAAGCTGAGGACCGTCATATACGAAAGTTGGATTTGGGAAGTTTGGTCACCATGTAGCACTACACGAAAGATGACCGCTCGTTGTCAGTTCGCGAGTATAACTGCAACAACAATTTCACCACAAATTATGCGCCGAAGATTTCGATAACATTGTAATGGCCAAACCTTCCATTACTTAAAAAATGTTTTCATAACTTTGAAGAAATGGTTCAACATTTTAAACGCATTCGCGGTCATCAAGTGTCAGCGAGAAACAATGAAAATATAGAGGTTGGCCTCGTCTAAGCAGTTTATATCTGCAGAAATGCGTATGATGATTCTCGTCACGAGCAATCAATCGATCGATACCCCACCGATTTATTTAATTTCCAAATAATTAGGGACTAATATTCGAAGTATAGCACAATAAAATCGGGGCGCAATAACTGGTGACCAAAAGTTAATAACTGAACGCGCCGACACTTTCACACCTATTTATTACCTCGGACCACATATGTCCCTAGAAACCGATTTCCGCAAATTCTTTTAGAAAAAAGTGGGATTATTTTAATTTTAACGTTACAAACTACAGGGTGTTTTGATCAAAGTGTAACGCAAAAAACGCGGGGGTGTTTGATCTTCAAAGAAGCGACAGTTTTTAGACTACACATTCATTAGAACACCCAGTGCACTGGCCCGCCAAATTAATGAAACACCTACGAGTGAGCAAAAACATCGGTCATTTTCAAGACACTGTAACTCAGATCAAAATGACCATCCACACCATTTTAAAGGAAAAACTTTCTACTTTAATATGACTTAAGCAAAAAGTTTCTACTACTAGTTCTTAGGAAAATCCCCTATTCGTCGAGAGAAAGGAAAGATCGAAGTTTTTCCGTAAAAGTTTCAAATTTTAAACACGTCCACGGACCTCAACGATTTTTTCTGATTAATTTCTCCAATTGCATCTTGTAGTATGAGCTTTTTTCTATGTGTCCCATTTCAATTCATTTTCCTGCTACAATTTTTAACACACCTATTGACAATGAAAGAAAAAATTACACCTTTGACTTTTGACATTCTTTCCAATGTTGTTGAGTACAATTTTTTATAGCTTGAATTTTTTATTATTTTAATTTCGTTCAAAAATGACCTTGCAATTTACCAATTCGTCGGGTCGTATGAAAACTGTGGTCACATCGAGGGCATGGACGATAATATTGTGATGTTTACATTTTTTATAAGCATATCCTATCAGTAAAACATGCTTAAAATTTCAAGTCGATCAAAAAATGTTTTCCTTGTGTCCCTGCGTTTTAAAAAATGAGCGTCCTTCATAATCAGCCTATGAAGCTAAAAATCATAAGTGCAATTGAATGGCCGTATGAGCGTTCCTTTGAAAGAGTTTTTCTTGGTTAGGAGGAAGAAAAGGCGCTCAGAGCGAGAGAAAGAGATAGCGTGCGGTTGGTCTTGTGGTGCGATGCCATTCTACATAGTAAAAATGTCTCTCAAGTTTTCTCTCCTCTCAGAATTACATTATCTATATATAATTACATAATTCGTACAGAAATATAAATGACACCTTAAATAAATTATATTGTTATTGTTTTTTAATTTCTTTTTATTTAATTATTTTATTGTATATTCTATTCATTTTGTTGATGTCTATTTTAAAATTTATTCGTTTTGTTCTATCTTAATACATATACCTATGTAATGTATATTCTAATACAATAACAACTTTTAGGCTACATCTTTATAAAGGGCTAAATGGACTCCAATGAGCGAAACAACGTAATTTGTTTTTTATTGTTGAACAGGCTAGCTTTCGCCGTGACTTTCGGGCACTTCAGGCCTAACAATTTAGAAATCAACTTATAAATGCATAGAATATACAATTATATAAGAAGAAATTAAAAAAAACCAATAACAATACAATTTATTTATTTTAAGCGCTATTTATATTTCTGTATGTATCATGTAATTACATGTAGATACTGTAATTCTGAAGAGGCTTATTAAAAACAAGCGGACGGTGGATTTGAGAGGGGCTCGAAGGTGAATAGCGTGCTTACATCTGTTATAACTTGATTAAATAATATTTAATTTAGTTTGACTTGATTTAATTTAATTTAACATTTGATATATTTAATTTATTCCATTTACATTTAAGTGTTAATTCAAAGACGGTAATCGCAGGAATGCTAACAGAACATTTATTCACTAAAAAAGTAAACATGTGTATATACAAAAAATATAAAGTACTATAAATTCATTCCTTATATATATATATATATAACAACATCAGAAGTGTTGACGCTGCCACAACGCAGCAATGTCCACACGGTCTACTAAGAACCTAATAGTCTCTCTGAACCTTACTGCATTGTGGCAGATTTACGCACGTTATGTACAGGACAAAGGATTTGCAAGCGAGGCGAAACCGTTAAGGCACTCTGACCACAGATCTGAGATTCGAAGCCATTGGATTGCGACTGTTGGGGGGACTATGCCTCGAGGCGGTGTCTATATTTTAAAGAGTTTAGCTATACAGTTGTTCCTGCCTCAATTCGTGTGATTATTTATTGTACAAAGCACATTCTACTTCTGCTTTTTACTTGAAATTAAGGAAGTGAAGTTTTTCTTATTAAATTAGACCTCTATACTTAGAAACCAATAAATTACTTGTTTAACTACGGACGTCTTTTGTCTCCACCCGCAGCAAACGGGTCCAGATTCTTCCCCTAATTTTATTATTTTCATTTCATTACGACTACGCAATAAAACCAGAAAGACGTGAGCGAGCCCGGGAAAGCTACAGCTCCAGATTTAAAAACGGAATTAATTCAGTTAGATAATACAACTAGTGTAGACCAACATAGCACGGAGAAGAGTCCTTTATAGTTGGAGCTGATGGGATTTTGATGTAGCCCCTCTTGATTAAATTTAAAAAATTTCATTATCCGGTTGCGCCACTTCCGGCTGTCCTATTATTGGGTCAAGAGAACAAAGAGGGTTGTCTGGGGGATGAAATAGGTTGGCTGAGGGTCGGTTCAATTAGTTATGGGGCATATAAATATAAACGAAGAAAATTAAGTACAACGCGATAAGGAAGCCATCCTCCTTTAATAGTCAAATGCAATTTGGTTTAAATAAGTGGAACTCAATTTAAATAAATTTATACTATAGAAATGTGTTCCAATTGGAACAATTTACATTTATTCCTGAAGTAGAGACTTTCCTACAAACACAAAAATTCACTCATAAAAAATCTCTCACTCTATACTTTACTCCTTTGGCAACTCCACCTATGGACGATTTACATAGCCTAAAATGTATAATAATATTTGTATTGATGTAGCAATTAACATTTTCATATTGAATAAAATGCACTATTTTGTTTTACAAACAGTTTTGTTTTATAAATAGTTTTATTTTATAAACTAGACTTTGTAAATGTTCTTACGACAAAAACTCTTTTATAAAAGTAAAGTAATGATTGTACAATTGCTTTGTAGAAAAGTGTCTTTATAGGCTTTTAAGAAGTCTTATTCCTACTTTTTCTACCAGTCTACCATATTCATGCCAATGATTTAAAGTATAGAAAACGTGGTTTGTCGCATATTGAGAGGATTCTTGCGAATGTCGACGAGGGAAAAGCAGCCTTGCAGAGGAACTACCTAATGTAACTTTATTGCTTCCAGGAAGGTCTGCGTGGATCCTTCCATTTATGCGCCTCCTACACACACCACGAGAATGATTTTCCCGTTAGGTTCTATGTGGGCTAGGAGGAATCAATAGCGACGAGGAAAACTCATTATGCAAGATAATTCATCAATGATGGCGGCTTACCTGTCTTCCGACGGCCCCACAGGACGGGAGGCGATGCGTTACCGACGGGGGCAGCCAGCTTGACCGCAGTTTCGTGCTCTGAAATCAGAAAAAAAGACAAGGGTTCAAATAATGCTGATATCTACTATTCAAGGGAAAGTCGTCTAAATCGTACCGTTCGTTATCTAAATCGTATTTTTATGGTTACCAAGTTAATGTAGAGAATGTCGTATATAAAAAAGTATAGTTTTGAGATAATCGAAATTAAAGTTTGACTATTCAATTTGTACATGCTCTATCTTTTGGTTGCCACCCCTCCTCTTACAAAACTTGGAAACCTCCTATCTCTTATTTGTTTTTAAACTGTGAATTAAATAATAAAATGATTACAAGTCGTTTAAAGGAAAAAAACTGTAATATTATTGAAGAGTTTTAGTTTATAAAAGAATTATTTTCTTGATTTGGAACCCATTTAGTTGTTTTACTAATATAATGATATAAGTAGATCGTACTTCAACTTTTTTTTTAATGCACAACCGGTTTCGGGTTATATACCCATCTTCAGGTGCTTACTACAAAAAACATGACTTATTAAATAAATGTAGAAATAAAATATTACTTATTGTTACTTACAATATTAATTATATATGAAAAATATTAAAAATGTCATATGTAATTAAATTATTGATGTAAATAACGGAGTATATTCAATTAGCAATTGTTCGT